>JAGDQP010010679.1:6645-24247 GCA_022664845.1 Lepisma saccharinum
TCGATCTTTTGAAGAATATTGTCTAACAAGTGTGAGAATAAATTACTATCTTAACTTTCATAACAAAGTTCCATGTACTAGAGATTATGCAGATTTTTAATAATTTTGTTAGGTGTATCAATACTTTTTGCTCTAACTGTATTGTTAAAAAGAATAGTTACTTATATACATTTTTCATAAAATGTAAGTAGTTTCACGTCGAAAATTTGAAAGTGAATCATATTCCCGTTTCTCATATATCTACGGTTAATAAACAACTATTTGTTCCGATTTTTGTATAAGCAGAAACCAGTACACAGTCTAAATAAACTAAAGTAAGCCTGGACGCACCGGAACTGTGTTTCGGCAAATCAGTTTGAAGACAGAGTACATTTCCTGTACTCATTTTCTGTTATACATTTTATTTACTCGATACTGTATTAATGATGATAGGTGTTCTATCCCAAGGCAGGTCTTTGTCCCGAAGATCCTTGGGCAAGGTGAACCCCTGGTGGTTTGCCATTGCCTTCCATGGGATGACGACGTGCTGAGGATGGGACCTACAGTTTAACGTGAGATTCGAACTATTTGTGTACCCACAGGGAATCGAACCCGGGACACTTTAATTACAAGGCTACGAGCTTAACCACTCATCCACCGGAGACACTACTGTATTAAAGGTCAATCTTTTTGCTACTTTAATTGTCCTAAGTAATATTGGTTTCGACCCATACACATTTCAAATAAAGGTGAAAGAAAACCTTAAAAAAAAAACAAAAAAAAAATCTCTGAATTATTCCACTATTTCGACATATCCCAAACAAGCAAAATATATATTTACGGTAGCAAATAGTCACAAAGCAACGGCAAGCCGATGTTGTTTTCTGAAGAACAACAGGCAATAATAATAATCTTTCGAGCTGAGGCATTTGTTCAAATATTCAGACTATGATAATATGACTACCAAGGAAATTCGTTAGTTCGTTATTTAAAAATATATATATTAGTTCCAAACGTGTGGTTTAAATCAAGTGTGTCCATTACCACCACGTCAATAAAACTGGTTACACAGCAACCCTGTTCGCAGAAATTTCCCGCGTAGTCAATGCCCGCGTTGATGTGAAAGGATCAGCGAGAGCGGGAGAATTCGCTCGCGCCCCGCTCTCGCGCGTATGTGAAAGCGGCCTTAGGCAGTGCCTTCATAGGACAAAAAACCCACCCCAAAATAGCGAGAGGACAAAATCTCCTAAAAGGGAGATACCGGTACTTTCAAAAGGAATGAAACTTGAAAATGCAGTTTGTTTTTCTTTTCGTATTGAAAACGAATTTTTCTTTTACATTTCAGACAGTAAGGAGGTAAAATTGGAAATGCCCAACCAGTAATAAGGAAACTGATCTATGATTTACAGTGTGATACAGCAGCTGCATCAGTAGTTTCAATCAGTAACTAGGAGTAATGCTCCTTCAACACTAACATTTGCCAAGTAATCCTGAGAGAGAGAGAGAGAGAGAGAGAGAGAAAGAAAGAAAGAGAGAGAAGACAGAAAAGACAGACAGACCACCAGCCCAGAAATTTTCAGTAACTTAACTAATAGAATCCAAACATAAGTATTTCAGGGATACTGGTAGTAAAAGAATAAAAGACAGTTGAACAGGCCGTCAAGCTAGAAAGAAGTCCAGTGTCACAACCTGGATCACGTTCCCAGATCACAAGGAAACTGCAGATCCAAACAGAAGAGAATGTCAGAGGTGCGTTGTCCGAATCCCTAAGACATCAAATTAATTCCACGACTTTGGAAATTTTGTTTGTCACATCTAGCAACAGCTCATATCTAAATAGACATGTGTTCAGGTTTTGTTTAACATGTTAACTGAGATTGTTAATTACATATATTTTGTCCTTATATAAATTCAGAAATACTTGGGAATTCAGATGATAAATTTGAAAATCAATGACGTTACAATCTTAATATATCCTACATTAGTTTATCCTTACGTTTCTTCGTAATTTATTACGTTTGGATACTTAAAGTACTTATACATCCAAATTACACTCAAGTTGTTGCCATGTATTTTTTGACATGTATGCTCTTGGTTCTACTACTTAATTAATAGGGCTTTATGTAGTATCATGTTGCAAAATATGTAACAAAAATTAGTGAAATATGTGCAATATGTAATTAAGGTAAAATATGTAATGTCAAATGAACCAGGTATGTATTGCAGGGATAAATATTTACTTTTATCTTTTCATACACACAACAGTGATCTAAAAAAATGCTTTTCATAATTCACCAAACTAATACTTCGATGCACAGTATTCTGCAGATTTCTGTGTAGTTTACATAAAATATTCTGAAGCGATAAACATTTGCCTTTATTTATATTTTCATACCTTTATTGGTGGACTGCTCGCGGCATCGTGCATCGGGAACTGTTACCAGCTGGTCAGAACATCAATGCAACTGTGTACTGTCAGCAGTTGAGCCGTGTTCAAGAAAAACTCAAAACTCTGGAGCCAGCACCTCTGAATCGCAAAGGGGTCCTCCTGTTGCAGGACAACGCTAAGACCCATGTGGCTAGGATGACCCGGGACACCATTCTACTCCTTGGATGGGAAACTATTGCATCCGCCATACTCCCCAGACATTGCACCGTCCGATTTTCACCTGTTCCATTCCTTGGACAACCACCTCAGAGGACGCCAGTTCAAATCCCTAGTAGAGGTACAAAATGCACTTGATACCTTCTTCGCTTCACGGCCCTCCAAGTTCTACCGCGATGGAATCCATGGGGAAGGTGGTGGGTGAAAAAGCGACAGAACTTTCTGGCTTACCTTTATAGAAATTACAAGGCATTCATTTAGAAATTACGTTAAAAGTTGTAAAAAACAGTACGGAAAAGGGTATAATTGTAAGTATTTTCCAACAGAAAAGAGTATAAAGTATTTTAACCTCTAATAGAGTATAATACTCTTTTAAGTACATAAATTCAAGGGAGAGGTAGATTTCGGTTTAATTATTTGGCCTGACTCATTCCTTACACTTTATTATACTGGTCTGAGTTTATCAATCCATACAGCGCAGATACATTCTACGAATATCCCCGTGGAAACATTGGAATATTCCAAGGATATTTACGATATTCTTGAGGAATGCGTAAATATTCTATGAATATATGAATGTCTAGGATGAGCGCATATCCTAAGGATATTACTTGGGATATCTCAAGTACATTCTACGAATATGTCGAGGATAATTATACTTTTTCAGAATATTCCTGGAATTCGAACCTTAAATATCCTTTTAATATTCTAAAAAGTATATCCTCGGAATATCTTTATTTGATCCCAAATATTCTGGAATATTGTGTGCATATTGTGGTTCTAAATGCAAAATCCTTGGGATTTCCTGTGCGATGTAGAAAATCATTGATTTTGCTATGTCCGTCCAAGCGTCTGATAATTTTTGTTCCGTCTTTGCGTGGCGAAACCATGCCATGGCCGAAATCCACTCCTGAGTTCAAGTATGGGTGGTAATTTTAATGTATCAAATGTCGATGTTATATGATCTGTCGTACAAATAATCAAATATAAATTATAGAAATTGAAATTCAGTATCAATAAGCATATATCTTACGTAGTGTTAATGTATTTCTAGTATTTAGGAAACATCAAGCTCTAATAAAAAAAGAACCTTGGGGTGATGAAGAAGTTAGTCTGTTAGCTTACTGTGCGCGTGGTTACCAGTTCAGATTTCGCTTCGGTCCATTGAGTCATTCGGAGTCCACCTGACCAAACTCTGTAGGTTCCGTCTGTAGAAGCTTACTAACTCATTTAGGACGTTAAAAACAATCAATCAATCAATCTAATGGATGGTCTTTAAGGGATGCGGAAGTACTGCATATTTAACTTAAACATAGAAAGATCTAACCCTTAGGTGCACATGTAATACTGAGACGGCTGATTTCACTGAGTCTGTCCCAAGTTATAGAATTCCTTAAAAAGCTTATATATATATATATATAATTGATATGGAAACTAGTTGATAGAGAAACCTTCAGTAGAAATGTGATGTGGTATGTATATATTGGAGTATTTCGCATCGAACTTCTCTACTTTTTTAACTCGCTCCCTCCCACTTATCTGTATCTTATCTGGAAAACGTAGCCTAGGTATAACCTCAACACATGGGTTATTCTGTATAATCCATGTGTCTTTAATTTCAAATAAATATTAACTTTTTAAAGTTTGTTGCTGTTCCGTAAACATTTGCCGCATTAATTTGTCCGTGGTCATTCCTTTTACTTTACAAACTTACAACGTTCTACCACTGAGTTACGGCGGCTCGGTGTCTATGCTAGAAATATAAAAGGAAGAACGTTATTAGAATTATTTGATGCAAAGGGAGATTGTGTTAGATCCATAGAGTTATGAAACGGTCCCGCAGTGGTTTCCAATCTGGGGAATGCCCCCTTTGTTTGGCAGTATGAGAGATTTTCAAGGGGGAGACGCGATCCCAGCGGGCGACCATCCTGGCACGTTTATCGAGTTTTCTCTCAGGGACGCCATCCAATGCCGGGATGGCATTTTCTACTTAGGCCCTGGCCGACACATTTTCGAATCCTTTCCCGTCCTCTATCCCGGTCCTGAGCCTTAAATGCCTAAGTGCCACAAATAAAATTCAGCTAGCACAGACATCTGCATGAAATAGTCTTACACAATGAAATACTTTTCACGGGAATTATTAAATGGTCACTTACCTGTGAAACTGTATAATATTTCCGTTCTTAATAATAAAAATATATATTTAAGAATGATGTACGATGTTCTGCCCGAAGACAGGGCTGACGACCTGAAGGTCCCAGAGCTAGGTGAACCGATGGTGATTTGCCATTGCCTTCCATCGCATGAAGTCGTAAGGATGTGACCTACAGTTTAACATTGGTTCCAGCCGGCCATCCCCAGCCGGCACTTGTGTCCCAGCCGGCAATCGAACAAGAAACACCTTGATTACACTACTAAAAACAACAAACATTTAACATCGCAACAAAAATAGATAAGAAACACTTAGCGGTAAGGGTGGTGGGCAATATGAAATCGTGCATTCTTTATACCTAAAGTCGGACACAATAATATAATTAATAGATATAACTTCGTATTGTTTATGATAGCGTGTCTCAACCTTTTTCATGCCGCGACCCCCTTTTACCGTACCTTTTCCCCGGTGACCAACAAAAGTAATTTTATTGTTTGTAATAAACAGTTTTATTTCAGTAGCATAATGAAAGTTTAAAACAGTACCTTCAGAGAAGTCAAAATATATAGTTCGCGCTGTGTGTGTATAGGTTTATGACTCTTTTCATGACATTTCCGAACTCTTTCCACCTTGTACGTGGAATTCCATGATATTTGCAAATTCTCCCGGTCTCTGAGTACCCTGTTAGTGCTAAAGTCCTTTTGTGTGGCGTGCTAAAGTCCTTTTGTGTGGCTCCACAACAATGAATATTCATTAAAATCAACTGAAACAATGGGAATCAATTAAACAAATAAAAATGCCACCTCCAACAGTTAAGCGAATAAAGTGAACTAGTACGAACGCAAGTATAACATATATAAAATACCAAAGGAAGGAAAAAGTGACACTCTAAAGTAAAGAATTTTACTGGTAAATATGAGATATTCTGCAATCTCAAGTGCCATAAAACAGAAAAGAAAGTATAAATTAAAGAAATAAAATGTTCAATAACACATCAATTTACCACAAATTCAATAAAAATAAGAAATGTACGAAAAAGCAGGTCTCTCCAAAGCAAAAATCGACACATTTCTTCTAAATCGCTCCGGATGACAAAAAAGTAAACACCTGAGTCTTCGGTAAGTTTCCAGAATTCGATGACTGGAGAAGATCTGTATTCAAGAATGGCTCCAAACGCTGCGTAAGCTGCCTACACAGTAGACGTAGAACCCTGTGCACGAGTAGAAAAAACACAAGAAACTCACAGCTTGAGATTGATGTAGGACAGAGAGATGCATGTAAAGAGTCGATCTACCTTCTAACATCCACGAACCTAGAAACTAAGAAACGAACCAGCTGTTTCCAGCAGAAGAAGAAAAAAGCAAAAATGCATACTATCACTGGTTATACCACAATATTCTAAGATTCACCGGTGTCTATCATCACGAAATATTTGTATAATTCGAGGGAAAGCAATCCTGCAGCCAATGGGAGACTTATCCATCCTACCTGGTTTCTGCTCTGAAGACTTCCAAGATCAATTCATTCTATTCGTCTTTTCGCCACATCTAGAAATTTTAAGTTTAAAGGAAAACCTTTTTGCAGTAGATGGTATCGACAAATACGGGTCTTTATACCCGTCGCCCAGGATCTGAAGACTTTCGTCGGCTGTAACATGGCCCTGTCTCGCTGTTGGCACTGATGGAATGGACGATACGCGATAGGAGAATAGGTATCAAGATCCATCCAGTCAGTCGAGATAAAGCCAGATTGAAAATGTATGACACTGAGCGGCAGTCATATTAATCTTTGATAACTAGAACCAACGAGTCAAGTGCGTAGTGGCAAATAAGAAAAACCTCTTTAAGTGGACGAAATTACTGGTTCAACAAGCCGACAAACAAGCAGAACCATCATCTACTCTCAACATGGAAGAAGTTGAAAAGTAAAGTACGTCACAGCAAATCTTTACTCCAGATGTTCTCATCATTTGGAAGATGGATTTGTCGAAGATTCAGATGACATTTACATATAGTCGTAGTACTTGGAATCGAACAACAGACGGAGAGGGAACAGTCAACATGTATAAATAATAGCATCCACACGATACTGTCATAACATCAATGCACTGAAGCAGTTGACGCAGAGACCAATAAGATCTTAAAATATAACAACCAGTGCTATCTAATCTTCCAAGAATGACTCGCTGCAGTTTTGCATCTTGTATTACGGAAGATTTTTGAAACCTATTTTAGTTCACTTGGATGTATTTTTGGCGTTACTGACTTGCAGGATCATCTCCCTTTTAGCCCTTTACATAGATTAATGAAATCAACCGTGGAAATAAGTACAAAGGAAGCACTTTGGACGTTGAAGATATTTTATTTCATATTTGGACGTATTTTATTATTGGATAAAATTTATTGTTGTAGAAATGTACATCTAGAACATGTTTGGTAACAGCTGGGATTTAGATTCCTGAGTCAAATGTAAAATTAATAATTGTTCTTAATGAACGATTTACTCAATTTTGAATTCTTACGCTTTAAAACCGTACAGCTATACTTAAATGAATTGCCTCTTGTATATAAAATAATGTAAAAATTGAAGTATTCGTAAACATTTTATCTCTTTGCTTTTTTCAGTTAAGCTGGGAATCTGAATTCTTGTCCGAAACTCATGTATAATATTTAATTCACATTGTATATATCCACACAGCTGGTTCAGGGTGGAAACTGAAGAGTTTATAATCAGTGTGTCTTACCTGTGATGATGTATGGTTGTGAAACTTTGAATGCGCAAACGGCTCAAAGATTGAGAGGCAATGGAGAGATGCATGCTAAGAAAACTAGGAGGAACAGGAAGACAAGTGAATGGATTCGCGCACAAACAAAGGTAGAATATATAATCATGACTGCGAAGATGATGAAGTGGAGATGGGCCAGTCACATAACTATACGAACAAATTGAAGATGCACGACGAATGTACTACATTGGATTCCCAGGTAAAAAAAAAAAAAAGACCGAGACGACGCCCAGATGCAAGATAAGTAGATGAAATCAAGCGTTTTTCATGATCTATATGGATGAGAATAGCAGCAGACGGAGTTGTGTAGAGATCATGGGGAGGCCTTCATCCAACAGCGAATAGAAAAATGCCGAATTTTACAGTTGCTTACAAAACCCTGAAGTTTGGACATTGTGGAAATAATTTTCGGAAACTAAATATTAATCCCCCTTTTGGGGGTTCAAACTCAAAAGTACACCACGCATTCAGAAGACAACTTTTTCTTGTTTAATTGTATTAATTAGTACAAAGAAACTGTCAGAAGCTGATTTCTCTCTAATATATTGTAGCAATAGTCGATCACGTTCTACAGTTCCTTTTTAGTTTGAACCCATATATTTTTTTTTTTTCTGGCAAAATTATTTTCACTGTCAAAAGTGGGTTTTGTGAACAATTTCATGCAAACATCTTGAAAAGTTTCGGTTTTACCTGTCTGTTTCTCAGTTACACGAATTAATAAAGAATGTATATATTAAAGACATGGTATTTAGGGATAACATAGCTTTTACATTTATCTTTAGTAATTATAAAAACAGGTGTCTGACTACGAATCGGGCGGCCCGGGTTAAAATCCCGGCTAGGACATGGGGACTTTACTCGCAGTGTTCTTATACCTGGCGCTCTGAGGTGCACTCAGCCTCCTGTCAAATTGAGTACCAGAGTGACCTTGGTACTCCTGGACACATTGGGAAGGTAAAGGCGTTCGAGCGTGTACCTCATCCCCCATGCGCCGCTCACGCCGCGTACGTATCGCTTTACCTTTTTTAATTATAAAAGCAAGTAAAACAAAATACCTTCTTTGAAATTTATTGGTTGCAGATTACAAAACCCTAGTTAAACTTATTTTTTAGCTCCTTTCGCGACCACCACGTTGAGAAACCCTGGTTTATGATATAAAGTCAAAACATTTGAGAAGCTAGATTTTTCTTTAATGACATGCATCGTGTTTCAATGATATTATGTTGAAATTGCCAACTACTAGTGTATGTCCGATGATCGGTGGGTGTCCTTACCCTATTTTCAATTTTATGATTCCCTTCCTAAATTTATGCAAGTAAACTGTTGGTTGTATATAATTACAGTATTAGCAATTTGTGTGTGTAATATTAATGTCACTTGCGATGTACTGGTAATGTTTTATATTATTATTTATTACATGTATCTGTAATGTTTTAAAAAGTTTGGTGGCTTTAAATACCAACATTATATTGTTTCATAAATATATATATATATATATATATATATATATATATATATATATATATATCTCAAGAACGTTTTATATAAGTGATTTTCAATAGGAATTGTTTGTATCTTACGTGTTGAACTTAACTAAGGTGAACTCTAATGCGAAATCTGATTTGTTTTTCTTCATAAAAAAAAAAAAAAATTGCATGGCACATACATACATACATACAAGGCAACGGCTAGCTGTTTTCTGCCAAACCGAGAAACAAATGAATGTTCAACTTGCACCTCGTTGGGAATTAAAAACCACGTAGACGGTGGCGTCAGCTCTGCCGCAAGTAGAGGTTCTATACCCTATGAGAAAAATGTATAACAATATAGTGGTCTTTGTTTTAAGATGGCGAACTTCAAAATAGGCATTTACAGGGTGTGATGAAAATACTCTCATTGAGTACATGTCCCTAGTTGTTTTGCGGTATTTGTTTTTGAGATTTGACTCTAAATCTGTCTTAGCAATAGGTACCGAACCATTTGTCTGGCGCCCCTACCCCATTCTTTGCACGCCCTGCATGTTCGCTACATCCATCAGTTTATATTATTAACCGAAATTGTCTCTCAGCGTTCTTGTGTAGTAACATTATTATTCAAGATCGCATGCAATTTGAATCACGTCGGAGTTGAAACAAATGCAGATACAAGTGAAAGTGAAACAAGTGATAAGTTGAGAAATGCTCGTACTTACAATGACGATAGTTCATCAAATAACCATGACTCCAAAACAAAGTTTTATATTCTTTACTGCTCATTGCTTAGCTATAAATATTTAGATTTGCTGCTTGGCAAAGTATATTTTACTTTCTCTTAATTTAGTAGTCCGCATTTCCGCTTTCTAGCCCGCCCTCCCCCAAAAGTCATCAGATTGGGAAGAAGTGGTCGAACATTGTATACCACCGCGTCCTGTGACGTTTAATAGCATTCATATTCACACGGGAAAAAGTTTGAGATTCGTTACAATGAAGTATACAGATCAAGGGATTTATAACAAGTAATATGGTTGAAAAATAAAGAAATTTTCCTTGCCATGAAACTTTTTACTTTTCGACGTTACCTCAATTAAGGTTTCCTGTAAATCTTAATACAGTGTTCTGTTGATCTACAGCTTCACTTTTATCAGTTAAGGGCACCACTCCTTGCGCCCGCCCCCGCATTTAAACATTTTCCCAACTCTTAAGAACACGATCAAAAGTTTTAGAACCTAGCATACTAGTAACTTACAGATTACTATGAAATATAATGGACAGCAATCTCGAGATCTTGTCCATTGATTAGTACTATGTTCTCCAAGATTATGGCGTCAACATTTAATTGAAGAGCTCGAGATTGCTGCAGTAAGTACTAGTGCGCTGTTCAAAATTTTTTGATAATGCTCTATTTAAAAAAAAAATGTTCAAAAAGTGGGAAAAACTTTGGTAAACTTTATTTTTATATGGGCCAGTTTAGTAACTTTGGACTTCGGCCCGTCACGATTTACCTTTAGCTGTTAAGTGTTAAAATCCACACCCATGCCCCTGCCGGGACTCGAACCCGGGACCGTTGAGTCGATAGCCTACCGCCGCAGACCGCTCGACCACCCGACCGCCCCCCCCCCCAAAAGTGGGAGTCGCCTTAACTGCAATACTCGCCACTTCTGAAATTAGCATTATGAATTTGAAAATTAAGGTAGCAAATAGGTCTATAACATATCTTCTACTAGAAGAGATACTAGAAAGAAGGGATCAATCAGTTTGCCGGCCATTATATTTTATTTCCCTACTATGTTCTGCTTAAAAATAATAATATAAAACTTTGGTGTACTTTATTTTTATATGGGCCAGTCTAGTAACTTTGGACTTCGGCCCGTCACGACTCGCCCTTTAGCCATTAAAATCCAGACCCATGCCCCTACCGGGACTCGAACCCGGGACCTTCGAGTCGTTGGCCTACCGCCGTAGACTGCATGGCTACCCGACCGGCTGTTCTGCTTATAGTCCTTTAGAAACAGACGAAAGTTTTTCATTATTTACAGTTAATATGCCACAGGATTTTAAAGGACTTATATAACATGTTAAAATCTTGTATTCCATTAGTCATTATTACTAGTAATACAAATACGGTCTATTCAACAAAGCTGATAACTTAAACTTTAAATTAGATAAATTGTTCAAACTATTAAATTTCAACTTAAAAAAACGTATTAAAAATAGTTTTTATATTTACCAAATTTTGATGTATTAAAAATAGTTTATATTCGTAAAGCACTAGGATTCTCTTTCGGTGTGCATCTGCACCCAGTAACCTACTAATAAATTGGCGTAATTTACGAAAATAGTAACTAATAAACAAACATGTCAACTCTGGCCTAGGTGGTATCTGTTCGACAAATCAGTGATAGAATGCTTTTAGTTTTACCGGACCATTCCAAACAAGAAATTTAATTCTCAGACTTGATAAGAGTTCAAACGTCACAAAATGTGCTCTTTTCTAATGAATGGAATTTGATCTTGAGTAATCGCTGAGTTAGTGACATGACAAGATTTGTGTGTTTACTACGAGTTGGGGGAAAGACCATTGGATATTGTTTTGCAGTATATTGCTGTGATATAGGTAGTGCTGCTATTCATATTTCTTCAAACATGAGTAACATCAATGTTTATATATAATTAGTGCTATCTTTTTGTATGATTAAAAAGGAATTGCAGCACAGAATTAAAGATTGAGTGTGACTGTCAGTTGCCAATGGCTCATTGATTTGCGCAGGTGCGAGGGATTCATGGCGCTCCGCCCATGCTTACCTGCTTGTCCGGGGAGAGGCGTACTTCCAGAGCTTGCAAGCACCTCTACTTCCAGCAAGTCTCACATTGTTTTGTGAAGGAAAGAAAACTACCAGCCATATTTCGCCCGTCGACAAAACCGTGATAAGATCCGAACAGACCGCCTGCACGAAGTCTGAAAGCAATTAGAGTTAGCGCGGGCGTCCTGCCATCGGAGAAGATCGCTGTAGCTCGGGCTTTTCCGGTCACATTCTTCCCGCCTGTCCTCGTGTTCCTGGGGTCTTGTTCAGTTCGGCTGAGTGACCCTCTGCTGTGAGACGGGCCTGTTATTCATTCGCCTCTCCTTGGCTATCTGCTCTCGCTACCAGTCCATCGAGGCTCCTTTTCTTTTCTCCTATTTTCCGTTTCCTTTCCCCTTTCCAAGCAAATACTTCCTTCCCTTTTAAAGTATTCGACTGCCTGCTTGTGATAAAGCCGACTCGACTCAGCCAAAGGAAACCGTCGGACCGGCAGCTGCTAATCTGCAAGTGTTGCAAAGTTCTAGTGCGCTTCGCTCGTTATCTCTGTTAGCTGCTACAAGTTTGTGCATTTACCCTCCCTTTTTTCGCAGGTGCATTAGTGCAGACTGTCTGTAGTTGTATTGTTTGCGTTGTACTTGTTGTAAGTGGGCCAGTGGTGGTGTGATCTGTTGCACGAACTTGCTGTCCCCTATTCCCGTTCCCGTTAATAATATATTGTTTTCTGGAATTAGCCAGCAAGCGCAGACTCCTTATCTGACCGTGTAAACAGTGTTTATTCAGTGTTCGTGTGTGTTGAACCCTTGCATTCGAATCCGCGTGTCACAGTGTTGTTGTTGCTTGTCACCCCGCTCGTTCCTCCGCCCTATTCCCCACGCCACTCCTGAAGCCACACGCTGACGCGAGGTACAGATACGCCCACAAAACGTCGACAGGAAGACGACGATATGGTAAGCTTATTGTGGTTGTCCGCTTTGTTGTTCATTAGTCACATTTTTTACACTAGTGATAGTCTTAATGTACTTGTTGCAGAGTTGTAGTAACATGTTATTATAGAAAACAGACCGTGTTTTTACCATGTTTCAGAAAATTTGACCATACATTGTTTACTAATTTGCATGACATTTTAATATTCGATCACGTGGTGAAGGTTGACTTTGTAGTGAATGTAAATACAGTTAATATTTCTCAGCCGTTTATTTATAGCTATTACCAAGAAAATGAATTGTAAGAGGCCTTCGTACCTACGCTGCGTGTTTTTTTTTTTTTTTTTTAAGATACCGCACATATTACAAGCAATAATGAAAATTTGGGAAGCTGCCCCAATAATACATGTGAATGTATCAAATGAACTTTCTGACATTTGGACATTGTTTTTTATCTGAGAAATTAGAATTCCCGTAATTGATGACTTCATACACATACTCAATTACTACAATTTAATTCCTGAGCTAAAATCAACAATGTCGATGTTCATTTGATACACATTTAGAAGTGTTATTCCGGGCCGCACTCCAAATATTCATTATTGTTAGCCATTTGTCCAGTGTCTTTATAAAAAATCTCTCTCCCTCCCCCCCCCCCCCCCAGGTACGGAGGTCCCGTAAAGGTCCAGTTCGTTCCCGCAATCGCTGATTTCTGGCAAGCAATTGAGAGGTGTCTTGCTGACCTCTGTTCTGCTAATTTCCAGAGTATGCTGCAGTTCCATCAGGCGAATGTCCGATTGATACCTAGAATGTGTGAAGTGCCCGCCTTTATCCTTAGTGCCAAGACGACATTCCTCCAGCTAATATGCCTACCTAGTCCATGTGTACATTTAAAAAAATGCAAAAAGGCAAGTCCGTATGTATGATTGCTAGACAGTACATGTGGTCGCAGTATCATATATTTTTTTATTTATTGCCTTTAGGCATCTAAGGCAAGGAGAGAGGGAAGGTGTCGACCAGCACATATCGTGAAGGTGCCATACCGACATTTGTCTGGTGTTGACTGACAGGGAAACCCTGGAATTACCTTAGGATGGTCGGCCGCTAGGATCACGTAACAGAAACAGTATTCTAGGTAAGATGTAGGATTGAAGCGGAAATACAAGTTTGCATGAAGTAATGGTCATATAGTCAGGGAATGTACGTGTTTGGCCCTGTAACTGAATAAGAGCGTTCTGCCTCGTAATCAAGAGGACCTAGTTCATTACTCGGTGGGGACATACGTAGTCCGGAGGAGGTGTAGCTCCCGTCATTTGAACATCGTTTCGTGCTGTTAATGGCAGTTTCAAACTACCATCAGTTCTGTTTGCCCAGTAACCTTTTAGGTCGTATACCTGCCCCCGAACAGGTAAACCCATAATCACTGACTGGTAGGTAACAAACACTTTCGCTGTTTAAATGCATACACACTGACAGTTGATATCAAAGGTAAGAGTATTGAGTCGATCACCGATTACCCTGTAGAGGAACGGAGTTTGTCTTGTTGCCAGCAGTACTACATGAGGTTTTCTTGTTCCCTTGTCCAGTTCCACAAGGCGGTTGTCGGTATGGTACGTAACAGCAGCTTTAGCCGCTGCTTTGTCTTCGGGTGCAAATGTTCGCCGTGGGCCGTAGTATTTCAAAGTAATCATGGGCTGCGTGTCATGCCTGTATTATTATGATTATTATTTGGTAAGAACAACTGTGCAGTTTCGGTAACGTGGAAAGGTTTCGAAATCTTAAAAAAAAACTTATTAAAAAAAAAAAAAAAAACTTTAGCGTTTAATTATATAACTATGCTTGTTTTAGGTGGATCAAACTTGAATTTCCCTTTCCACCTAAAATCTTTTTAATTGCGTATCTTCGTAGCGCATATGAGTTTAGTTTTAATGGGAATTAAAACAATAGGTGTGTGAGAAAATTACTGGAAGCAGGAAGAGCGTATGTAAGTATGGAGTTCTTGATATAAAGTGGTTCTGTAATACTATTTTATACCATTCCAAGACTATTTTATAGTGCTTGCACAAATCTTTTGATAGACATGATGACGTTAATACCTTTGGTTTATATAAAAGATGAAAACAGTGTTTACCAAATAAGTGCGAAAGGATATTTTGCATTACACAGAATCAGTTTAAAAATTGAACTCTAGGCCAAAGTGTAGGTTACGGAAGACAAAACGAAGCCAACCATTTCTGATTGATGAGACTGTCATTCTACCCCTTGAGTCAGAGGGACTTTCGGTAGGTATGCATAAATTGAGTATGTTGCTTGCCCTATGAGGCAAAGCGACGTAATCCCCCCCCCCTCAGTTTCTCAAAATATTATTTTTCTACCTAGACTCCTCTGATTCTAACAAGAAGGAAAATTGCGCCACTATGTCTTCCATCATGCATATTTAAGGTTCAATCCAAGTTGGTCCCCCCCCCCATTTTTTGTTTTACCTCAATTATTCGAAATTCAATACAGGTAATCATTATTAACATCCACCGACCAAAGTTCGTTTCGGAGTTCAATTGGCTTTAACTAAATGCTCCTATCAACTCTCACAATCCAGAGGTTACTACGAGCATTTCTTTAAAACTAATCCCATTATTTAAGTACGAAACGAACTTTGGTCCGTGAACGTTAAATTTTGTTTACCTGCATTGAATTTTGAAGTGAATTTCGTTTCGTGGCGAAACGAAAAGGCGGAAAAACTCACTTGGATTGAATCGTAAGATCCGTCCTGATTCTAAAAAAGAGGAAGATTTACGCCCAAGTCCTCGATACGTAGAGTGTATCGCTGTCGGAATTTAAAACTGATGTTCAAGAACGAGTCACTACAGATTTGTTTCGTAACATGTGAACTGTAAATACACCGGCCAAACCGCAGTTTGCAAGTTTCCATTGTGGTGCGGTGGAAGGCGTTGGTTTGCTGAATAAAAAACCTGGATTCGAATCTCGACGGGGTCAATATATTTTCATTTGTTTAGCTGCGGTCATGTATCTTTACACTTTGTTCTCATATACCTCAGTCCTTGACGCAACTTTCGTTTAAAATTCAATCAGTGATACGCTTGTCTCGATATGTAGGTGCGTTCAGGTTTTCAGTTCCCTGCAGTGATTTGTTTGACACCATTATAGAGGAAGGAATACATTAAAAGCAAATCATTCATTTGTAGGAGACACGGATGTTATACACTAAATCAGTAGTCCTTAATCTTTTTTGAGTCACGGACACCCCTCCACGAGAAATATTCGCATAAACACACACACACCCCTTTGCGTACAATGTATATATGCAGTCTACTCCCAGAGAGAGAGAGAGAGAAAACTGAATTTGAATTGTCAGATTATTCAGGTTCTTTTGCGTACGTACATATTTCTTTTGTTTGTACAGTTGATTTGAAACTATTAAAGCACAGTTCCTAAAAATACATCACACTTAAATTGCCATGTAACATTTTTCTATTCATTTTTTAGTGGTTATTTATGTTGCTAGCGTTTTTCCTGCCTTTGGATTAACCGTGGATATCTTCCCCTCTATTAACCCGGTAAATCGGGAGTCAACTGTATGTATTTTATTTGATTTAATTTTATTGCAGACGTAGATAATTCACAATTGCAAGTAATGTTAGTGTGACAGTGTTCCAGTAACTGGTTCATGAATCTGTGAAAAGGTCTCGTTCAGAAAAATTATGCCCACCTGAAGCTAAAGAATCCGAAGTAGTCTGGTTGATTGGTTCTGAATATAAACTTATCACCTGAAACCCATCCATGGTCAACTGAGGGATCCCTGATCTCAGGTTAAGAACTGTACTACCGTAAATAATCTTCATTTATTACTCGTAGTTAAATTTTGATATGGTCGGTCACATTTCTGCTATTTCAGACATTGATGAACATTCAAAGTCTCTTCGGATAAGTAATTACTAAAATTATTTGTAAACTTGTGTGACGCAGATTATCCAACCGTTGTGCATGTACAACTTAGGATTTTTTGTATATGCTTTGAAATGATGAATCAATAACCCGCACCTAAGTATGTAATACAAGTTATTTTATTGAGCAGCCATTTTATTCAAAAGGAAGGAAATGTGCGTGGCCCCTCGGGACAGATTTACAATAATAAATGATGGTATGATTTCTGAACAGTCTTCCAGATATCCTGTTCAGATATTTTCACTGTTATTCAGGTTAGATGTAGATTCACCCCACTAACCTGCCACAATTTGTCTGTTTTCTCTCCCTTAAGTTAAACTGCATCAATAAGGAATTTTTATTGGCTTCTCGTGGCAGTCATGGAGATCTTATTGTACACAGTGGAATAGTTAGCATATAAAAATTTACAGCTATATTATAGATGTTTCATTCTACGTACGAGCTTCGGCTCTCCTCTCCCAACCCGTCTTATTATATATATATAAGGTAAGTGACTACAATAAGGCCCAGTGTCAGTTTCTCCAATATAATGAACTCTCGTGCATAGATGGCAGCAGTAGGTAGAAGGCTGAAGGCTACTAGTGTGATTGCTACTTAACATTCCCGAATCAATCTCTTAATGGCGACATTGTGGTGGGTCGTAATATTCGTGTAGTCAGGAAAACCATTCGTCTTATTTTTGCATCAACTTAAGTTCCAATTTTTTCTCCATGTGCTTGAAGGAAATTAGTTTGTGTACCATACGTCACTTAGGCTACAGTTTCAGTATTAACAACGTGTTTAATTAAAATGATTTTGTTGCTGGGGTTTGGAGGTACAATTATAAAATAACATGAAATGCAACGTCACTCATTAAGGCCCAGGTGGGTCTTATTGCGTTACTGCATTGTAGCTTCATAGTAATTGAAAATGTAAC
>JAGDQP010010679.1:29247-52927 GCA_022664845.1 Lepisma saccharinum
GTAGTACGCAATCTCATCGTTTGAACGCCATCTCGTTGAACCCAATCGGACTTATACAACGCGAGATACAGATCACTGAAGCCGTCTATTGGCAAAATAATGGATTACTTTTTACTACACCAGATATAAACACTTTCTCTTACTTCCCTAGTGATACAGATTATTCGAAGGATATGGCCATCGTATACGAATAGACAAATCAGCTTCTTTCCACCAGAGATCACCCCCCGATCCCTGTTGCTTTCAGAGCGCAACTGAATAAACAGCTAAAATAATTAATAAAGGCAAATATTATACAAGAGACGAACACAAGTAAATTTTTCAGCCCGTCGTAGGTCCGGTTTGTCATATTTACAAACAAACATGCCCAAGAAGCAGAATAGGAAAGCCAATGTACGTTGTGCAACATGTCCTAATTTTGTGAGCGCAGATCACAGAAGGGACATAAATGAATGCGTTCTCAAGAACTAACATTTTACAATTTCTAACGTTTTAATATTTTCGATGCTGTTTAAGACTTCAGTTTTTATTCTTATTTGTTTGGATTTCACTCATTGTTGGTAATATACCAATAACATACAAAAGAAGAAAAAATACATATTGAACTTATATTCAGAGAAAAAAAAAAAAAGCTCAGAACGTTTAACTTAATAATTTTCCTACTGTAGACATAGAGGAAACCCTGAAGAAGAAAATTTAATTCATAAGGCACACTTACGATCATTTTAAATCCCCCCCCCTTTTTTTAAGCTAGTGTACCAATTTATGCAGACTAATAGAAGGCTAAATTTACATATATATTTTTGTGTTTTTATTTTCGGAACAATTGTTCCTAATGGAAGTAGACCTATTAAAATATTAATTGCATCAAATTATCTACACAGAATTGGGCGGGAGGAGAAAGTGAGGTGGCAATAATGGTCTAAAATGTGTGAGCATTTCAGGGTTAAAGCAAGCAGTCATACTTTTGTTTGATAGTTGCCTTGAAGGAAAAAAACATACCTTATTCATCCACCTTGTCAAATTATCAGAATAATGAACAGTTCACCCAATACCAGCCTTCTCACAAAGGTCGAAGATTACGAATAACAAAGAGGAAGACAACGTAGGTTCAGACCTACGATACCACTTTTCCACCGATACTCGATACCGATACTGAAGAGGCCGAGACTGCTACTTTTGGACACATTTCCTATCTATTATAAGAATTTTTCAAAATAATGAATTTATCAACATTGTAATAATATATATTAGATGTTGATAGTTAGTTACATTGTAGTTAAGAGTCACCATTAGATACATATAATGTGCTATCGTTAGAAAGAGTGCAAAGAGTGATACAAATGATACAAAGAGTGCTATCGTTAGAAATTTTTATTGTTCATAAAATAATACGCGCTGAACTACAGGTTAATGTGTACATTGCAATAAAAATAAAAGGGTTATTTAAGCGAAGTAAAATCGTTAAAATTATTAATCAACTCTTAGAGCTATTTGTTTTAACCAGTGACGGTTTTCTCCACATAATTTTTAACTAGTTATACGCATTCTATCAATAAACTATATTGCAATTCATGCCATTTTTTATATGTTCGTTTTTTTAATTATTATTTTTTAAATCGTTTTTATTTAAATGAACTGATTCTTCAATCTCAGTTCGCTTTTCGGAATTCATATTTTTTTTAGAAAAGAATTCTTCATCGCATCCTCAGAAATCGTAACAGGAAAAAAAAAAATAAATATATCCGTCTTACATAAAACAAAACTGATCATTTAAAAAAAATGAAATGACATACGAAAAGCTAGACTTTAGTTTTACTTGCGTACTTACTACTAAACTGGCGGCTCGGGTTCTAATCCCGACCAGGACACTTCTTCAGTGCTCTCTTCTCTGGCACTCTGAGGTGCACTGAGCCTACAATCAAAATGAGTACCGAAGTGTCCTTGGTACTCCTGGGCACTTTGGGAGATAAAGGCGGCCGAACGTGGGGCTGACCAGTGATCACCTACTTCACCTTAGGCCATAGGTCGAGAATATGTGGAGTCCCCCACGCGCCGGCGCGTGCGCATTGTACAGGGGACACTTACATTTTCTAATATGTAAGTAAAGAAAAAAAACTGACAAAGTGAGCGTAGAGTGGTTCACTTGCAGAGCATTTTGTTCTTAATAATCGAAACCTCTGACTCGTTTGATATTCGAATCCCGGGTGTCATCATCCTGACTGAGGTTGCCTTCGGCTTTCCTTCAGTTACTTACTCTTCTTTCTAACATGAGCTGCTATTTTCGCATGGACGGACTAAAAATATCATTTCAGTAGTGCAAATCAAAGGTGTACACATGCATAAAGAAATCGATTATCCTATCCATAATCATTTAGACGACTTTTTTAAGTCTAAAGAGACACATGAAAGATGAATGTCAGTATGTTAATATTAAACAAATTAAAAATAGCTCGGAAAATGTTTGTGTCCATTTGGAACTTAAGCCGAAACATAGGGAATGAAGGAAATAAAAACCTAAAAATTGGGTATGAGGTCATAGAGAAAGTAAACAAATTTAAATACTTGGGAGCATACGTAACAAGAAAATATGAGGTCACGGAAGAAATAAAAAGTCGCTTAGTGTCGGGGAACGCATGTTTCTATTCAGTCTAAAAACTTCCTAACATCGCGATTAATATCAAGGAAATTGAAATTTACAGAACGGTTATTCTGCCGGTAATACTTTACAGTTGCGAAAGTTGGAGTGCGACCCTAGCAGATGAACATAAATTAGTGTGTTTGAAAATAAGGTTTTGAGAAAGATATACGGGTCTAAACGGGCCGAGATGACTGGAGAGTGGAGGAGACTGCATAATGAAGAACTCCACGGACTGTACCATTCACCAGATGATGTAAAAATAATGAAATCACGACGACTAAGGTGAGCAGGACATGTAGCTCGGATGGGTGAAAAACGAAGATTATATTCTATCCTGGTTGGATGGAAGGAGACTATTGGGAAGACCGAGACGTCGTTGGGAAGACAATATTAGAAGAGATCTTCGAGAAGTAGGTGTTCGTGATGAAAACTGGCTTGATATTACCCAGGACAGAATCCAATGGCGAACGTTTGTTACTGCGGCGATTAACTTGCGAGTTCCATAAGCCATATAGTTAGTTAGAGATCATATTTGAACTCTCGTCGAGGGAATTTGTTTATATATGATCTTGTTTCGTATGATACTAACAAATTGCAGCTTAGGAACTAACAAATGGTACCTCACACTTCGGTTAATGAAATGTGAAACTGGTAATGTTGAAATATGACACTGCAAACTGACGAGATTGCAACATTCTGTGGTACTTTTCTATAGGGATTAAACCGAACGAAGTTACAAACATACAATTTTCTTTATAGTAAATACATATGGTCCTCGGGACGGGCGTAAGCCATAGTGCTGTTACCGCCCATACAATTCATTTTATCTTACATATGGTCCTTTAGATTAGATTAAAATGTACAAGCTCATAACGTGCTGTACTTTCTAAACCTTCTGTATATTTAGAGAACATTTTGGCTATTTTTGGAACATGGGTGAAGTTTCTGCTACCGTGTAGAACATTCCAGAACCTCGCTGTTATAACAGTCGAGCAGCCAGAACATTCAAGAAAATTCTGTGAGTTTGCAAAAAAATTGGTTTACGACCAATATGCAGTCGAGTGTTCGTGCTTGTATAGTCCAGATCGTTGTTAACTAGAAGTGATGAGGTGACCGTGAGCCGTTACCGACAGATCATCTATTCTGAAGATTGATTTTAAAGGTAATAAGGTTGCAATTCTGTGTAAATGCAACTTGTAACTCAAGAGGGCGCCTTTTCCGTTAACAACAATATATCAGCCCTCCTAGCCAGATCTTGTGCAGTTGTTTCACGTCGTTAACTGATTTGAATTATAGTAGTGAAATCTGTAGGCCGAAGTTCGATCTTGTATTGCGACTGGTATTTTGTAAATTTTCTCAGTAAGTGACGAAGTATGTAACGGTTAGACCAAGGACCAGCCACTCTTTGGATACCATAAGGACGTGCAACCTAATGGAAGGACAAATTACCAAAAAAGAACAAATTTTGACCTTTGAAATGTGATATCAATCACCAGTGTTTGGTAACATTTCCGCGACCTGGCAAGGATTGCTAATTTTAGCGGCATAACTTGCTAGAGACGCCATTAATATAGAAATTGAATGTGTGACCAGCGAAGAAGAAGAAGAATGTTTATAATATTTTGAAGAAGAAGAATCCAAAAAAGTATTTTCCCAAATACAATACAAAACAAGGTAAAACAATTTTATACAGTAGTGACATCGATGTTTCTCAGGCTGTAGCTATGTGCCCAGTGATCATTGCTTATATATTCAGGGTTTTAATTTTTATGCGCCGGATAGGAATTTCAAGTAAATCGTAGATCTTCACGTTGGCGGCCTGAGTACCCCTCCTAATTGTCACAAACAAGTATATAAACTAGTCGTTGGAAAGCTTATGGAACTCAGATTTTAGCGAGGTAATTTTTGTGCCCCCCTTTCCCAACCCGTAGAAGAAAAAAAAAATGAACTTTGGGAGGCTGACAACACTGTTACTTGCTATACGCTGAAAAAAATATTGTCACGTGTACGCCAGAAATTTGAAACAATAATCTAAAAAAAAAAAATAATAATAAGGGCGAAAGTACAATAGCAAGAGAGAGAAAAATTCGGAACGTGGTACCTACGATAGTCACCCTGTATATATTTTTCGATGGACTGTCGTCTACCCTGACGTTGGCAGCCCTAGCGACGCGCCTAATTGTCACATAGACATGAACGATACCTCGGTGGAGAGCTTATGGGACACCGATTCCAACGACGCCGATAATCTCTTCCAAATGTTCCTCGTAGAAGGATGACTAACCTGAGCAAGCACCTCACTTGATGAGACAAATATGTTCAACACTGTCCGGTTACAACTATTAAGGGGTGTTCAATATAAATCCGCACAAACTGCTAGAGGCCAGCACCTGTCGCACGTAATACATGAACAGCCGGCAGGCAGATCGGTCAGTCAGGAACAAGTTGTGTTATAATGACCCGGTTTGACGGTTAAGATGGCCTCGAAGCAAAACTTATTGCGGGAACGTGTGTACAAGTTCTACGGGACACATCAAATGAAGGGGAAAATGTACACAGTAAAACATTTTGCAGCCGAAGGAGTGCTGCGTAGAACTATGTACATCATTAAAAGATGTGAGAATGGGAGTGAGTGGAAAAGGCAGTCGGGAATTTGACGACCAGCTCGTATTTTCACGAAGTAGAAGGTGCAACTGCTGAAGACACTCCATAACAACGATGGTGTTTCAATGCGTATGGCGGCGCAAAAATTCAAATGTTATGCGTCCATGGTCCACTATATAGTGCATAAGAAGACTGACTTACAGGAATAAGCAAACCGTTCCCAAGCGCACTGTGAAAATTTCGATGATGAAACATACCAGACATCGTCCCATTCCTCCATCAACGGAAATGATGGGTTCTATACATGTGACTGCGCATTACGCCAAAGTTGTGTGTGAACATCTCAAGCAGGAAAATATTGAATTTGACCAAAGAAGATAACCCTGCTAATGTGCCAGAAATTCCACCCATCGAAAACTTTGGGCAATTTTGAAGGCTGCTGTTTATGTTAAGGGCTGGCACGCAACAAACCCCGATCAGCTCATTCGACCGATCCGGTACTGTCTGCAGAACATCGATTCAACTGATGTACAACACCTTGCCAGCTCCACCAGACGTAGTGATGAGCATAGGAGTCTTTGGGCTTGCAGTTTTACCAAGACCAGAGATACCCATGCAAGATCAAGACCAACCTGCAAGAGTTTTGCACACGCACTATTTGAAAACGTGGAAAGGAAGGGGATATCATTATCCCTTCACTTGAATTTCTTTGGCTTCTGTAAAAATACCGCTGGAGCGAGGGGGATCCCAGTTGTGCAAACCGTGTGAGTTAGGGTTGCCAACTATGGGAACTAGCTATGAGGGGTTGCATAAACCACAGGGGATATAAACAGACCAAAAAAAGCACAGAAGAGTAGAAGTGCAACTTCTTGTGCAGAAAAAAGACGTAATTGAAAACCGGGATTGGTGAACAATACCTCCCACTAGAATACCTCAACTTGAACAGCTCAAAACTTGACGCAAGTGATCAATATGATGTATTTTCCCAGAGAAAATATAATATCAATTAAACCACAATACCAGCAACTCAAGGAAAATAATTAGGGTCATATAATGTAGGAGTACCTAACAAATTATTACCAGAAAATTTAATTAAAAAAATGGAAATATTTAGCATAAATTGTGCTGAAGGATAGCAAGGAAATTATCCGCTTTTTCTCAAACAGGACAAATAAAAATAAAACATCCAACAGACCGGGAAAAGGGTGAGTGGCAAATCTGAACTGGAAACTCGGATTCCAGATCTGACTATCGTCTCTGGCAGAGATTATCATAATTCATAAATAAAATAGCGGTCATATGTTAGGTCGGTGAGACTTCCGTATCGGCCACAGATTTTAATCACAAAATTGGTACAGTTTTTAGCCCTACCGGTGAAATACCTGCATCCTTACACCTGAATGATGATAAAAAGGAAATTAATAAGTTTTTACGAAAGAAGTTAAGAAATGTTTAATGCGCTATCCTTTTACGGTATTGTTAAGTATTTCCGTTCTGACATAAAATATTACCCTACATATAGTGCTTTTATATAACTATCACGTGCTGTTCTAGATGTAAATTTTTTAAAAAAAAGTACTATACGCTAGACAAAGCACATTAATTGTATCTCGTTAATAAGCGGTAATAGAATAAACGATAAAATTAATGGAAGGCATTCTATTATGAAAATAAAGGTTGACTCCGAGATTTTAGTTGTTTTTTTTTTTATAGGTAGCCGGAAAAATCTCTTGAGCCACGCGTAGGATGGTCAACTAATGTTAATAAAATTACCAGTCGAAATAGTACCGGTGTAAGCTTGGTACCGGCCACCGGTCCAATAGAAAAAAGAATAATTTCCGGCCAGACCGGTAGAATACCGGCTGGTTTGGCAATCCTAGTGAGTGGATCTGAGAATCATGCCGCTGTTACTAAACTAAACTTACACTGTACACTAAACTTACAATAGAAGGAAAAATTTATGTTAAGGGCCATGTAAAGCCATGCTTACAGTATCAAATTTGGTACTGTTTTTCTTGCTACAAATCGCCTTTTTTTCTTGTTCGCTCAAAGACTGTACGTACAAATATGTGGTAAGAAAACTAACACATATATAATGTTAAATTTCCATTTTCACGAAAACTTCGAGTTCTAGGAACCTTTTATGTTTCGTTGCGTACAACCAAGTATCAGTCTATTACGTGACTTGAACTTATTGGTTTGCAGATAGAACTGGTAGTTTGAGACAATAGGACGTACGTTAGAAGACGACACGATTCGGGTGACGAACACTAGATTTTCAAGACGACTGATAGACAAAGGTGATTGGTTTTTCTTACTTCGTTCGCTCATGTGAGCTATCGATCCTTATATAACCGAAAAAGGTAGTCATGGTGAGACATCACAAAGGTCAACTTATAATTATAACAGACATTGATTTCTACAATTTAAGTCCACATGGGCTACATAGATACACATATAGACGATAGAATAAATCTTGATAGCCATGACATTTCAGTTCTGTATTCTTTCAATCTGGATACTACTGAGACATCGAATTTTGCGTAAAAATAAAAAAATATTTATTGGCACGTGGATGTTACTGCCATGGGAAGAAAGAAAAGTACGTTCCCACGTTTAACGTAAAGAAAAGTACGCAAAAACATCAAATGAGACGCATATTCTAGAGTGCTCTATTCAGTGATTCAGCACATTAGAAACTTAGTGAGAAAACATATAAACGTTTTACATACGCATTTTCAAAATAAAATGGTAATTACAGCTATTACTCATAGCATCATGCGCCGATATTAATATCTCATACGCATTTATCGACCAAAGATTACAATCATTATTTTATATGAATAAAATGTACTACAATAAAGACAAAATTAACATAAATTGTATCTGCCAGAAGTTTTCATTAAAAATGGCCAAAAGAATGTAGATTAAAATTGCTCATTAATATTGTACTTGTTACAATAGCCCATAGATAAAATTTGAATATAGTGAAAAGTTCGCAATATGCCAAATATTTTGCTGTGTACTCCCTCCTACCTCTAGAATGTAGGCAGCTATGTACGACCACCCCTCCCGGAAAGAAAATCTTGCATACGCCACTGGTTCCGGCTATTTTCGATCAAATTTAAATGAACTGAGGTAGGATTCTCAAGTGAGGCGTGTTACGATCCACTGCGAAACAATTCCTTCACTGTTCAAAATCATATTTCGTAAGACCAGTTCCTCAACATTTTCTTTATTTTTTTTTTTTTTTTTTTTTGTGGAAACTGCATTTAAAACCAAACCTACCCATTGTCTATTCTAAAAATGGAAGTTTTACACACCACTAAAGGTTATACAACCTCACACCATTGCACCTGCTCCTCTATGTTTGAAACTTCGTACCATGTTTTTCAGAGTCCCATGCTTGCTCTTCATCTAGTATGTTGAGTGGAGTAATTTATCCATTTCGAGAGAGAGACTGAGACTATTTTCTAAAGTCTAGGCCAATTGTAAAATGCATAAGAAGTTCTTACTGAGTGCAGTACGCTTCGTTTTCAGTAGTCCACAATCTCGATTATCCGGCATACTTTGCGCAGTGATATGCTACAGGCATGCATGTTTATACTGTAAATTTCCTTCTTGCTTAAATTTGCTAGAGAATTTAAGTTAATTACCGTATTACTGTATAAATGAGGAAAGTAAAGCGTGTAGAGTGACTTTTAATTTATTTTTACCATGACTCTTTCATGAACTTGAACTATGCTCCTAATTAAATATCAGGCTTCTGTCTACATAATCGGTGTTTCCTAAGAAGCGAAATTTTATATAGATCTTTCACAAGTATTCCGTGGTGGTATTCATCGCTTTAAACAGCACTTAAATATGCATCCTGTAACTGCCACAAGGGAACACGAGATTGGATCACCAGTCAGTGTGAGTTCCCACATATCGTCGAAAATCGCGCTCACTTTCTTTGTGTAACAAGGAAGTCGTTGCGAAAGTCATTGCTAATGAACTGCGTCGTGAGAAGAATGAGTTACTATATTTTAAAGTGTGATGTGCAAAGATACTTACCTACAGACAGTGTATTGGCTGCTGTATTAAATATATAAAAATGTATATGTTAATGCCTTAAGCTTTTTTAAAATAATAATAATAAAAAAAAAAACACCGCTGGCCATACCCCACTGAGATTATATAAGTTATTAAAAGGGAAATCTTAGGCTAGATGGCATTTTTTAATCGCAGATGTAAAGAACATTTGCTGTAAAAACTATCGTGTGAAACTCTGTTAAGCTGCGATGTCTTATTGTTCTGTAAGATGTTGAACATGTGATTGCGGTGACTGGAAGTAAAGTATTCAAATCCCTTCGATGATCAGCGATATTTTTCAGTTTAATTGAGTATTTATTTATGTTTGCTTTCCTAAGAGCACTGTAGTAAGCACAACGTTATGACAGAATACGTTCAACTGTTCAGGATTTGCATTTGTAGTAAGACAAAATTATTCAGAAACACTAATTAGCAGATCTACAAAATAAACTTTTCTAGAATGAAGACCGTTCTGGAATGAAAGTTTTGGGCCGAGCTCGCCACATTTAACAAGTAAATCAATTAATAGTTCAAACTGCCTTTGCGACCAAACTTTGTAGAGGAGTAGAGTACATAACGAAACAACAAGAAAGCATGATTAAAAGTGCTTTCGTTCATAAAGACGTGCGCAGTGGCCAAAAGTTTGATTCATAAGAATAAGTACTTATAGTGGGATCTAACAAGGAACATACCCGAAGTGACACACTTAGATTTCAATGAAACTTTCCGTTAATAGTTGTCAACGTGAAAAGAAATAGGGTGAAATCCTACGTTTCGCAGTTGCCTCTAGCAGGAACTAGGTGATATGAAAGTTTTGTGATTTCCTTGCAAAATATATTGTGGACCAGATAATTTCTACAGATTTGACGCATCGTGAACGGAACCATACCAAATGTGAATGAGACCAAGTACCACATCTCTGATGCATGCTACTTCTTCCGACCACCATCTTGGATTTTTTCTTCAGACGTAATAACGGAAGTGGCACATCACATACACCTCCAGTTTTCCAAAAATGTAACTTGATTAGTTTTACTGTATTTATAACCGTCTTCAAGTATTCCTTTATACTAATCTTATTAAGTAATAAAGATACATTCACGTTTCAGTATTTAAAAGTTCGTGGCACAGCACACAGTGATGGCGAAGAAGTAAGAGTGAATAAAGATGGATTAGCTATTTTTCATTTTTTTCGCTAATCACTGTCACTGAGGTGAATAAAGGTATATTTATCAGTAACAGAAATGGGTGGTGGTATTTTTATCAGTAATAAAAGAACAGTCGTGACTCCATGACCGTGGTTACCAACAGATTGGGTGATGTAGATATGCACAGACAGGTACAGCGAAATTAAGGAGAGCACCGTCCTGTGGGAGCAGTTTAGCGAGGATTGAATCTTCCAGCGTGCGGATATAACTATTACCAGATAAAGTATCATCAAAAACACTGCACCAATTACTCGAGTATACCATATCAGTACAAAAACCCCTTCGGGGTAAAGGGAAGAGTGACGCAATAATTCTTACAAGAGAGGTGATACCCATTTTGCGAGTGACTTTCTTTGTATCACTATGGCGGAATTGTTTCCTTTGGAATAAAATTAAGAGTGTTAAAGGTGTGTCTGGCTCCTAAATACGTCTTTGTACGTTTCCTTCAGTTATTTCATCGTAAATTCGGACATGGTGATTTATCTTTTACTCCATTTAGTGAAGATCTTCACTACACAGTGACTTTGACAATATTACTAACATTTAACAACGCGTCATATGATAACGCCATTGCTGTAATGCAACAGGTGGGTTGTCAGATTAAAAACTATATTTCTTCTGTTTCATTAGGACTGTAAATATTTTATACTTTTATTAACAACTGAACTTTGAAGTAACTAAATAATAACATATATCAGTTAAAATGTTTCTAATTACAGAATGTAGGTCTTGCGGGTGGGGTCAAATTGCTGATAATTTGTTTTGTAAATAAAAGTTACACTTTTACTAGCTATTTCTTTCCTGGATTTAAGAAACCTGTGACTACCAGTAATCCTACTGTTCAAAGCGAAATGATTATTTTCCTTTGTGTTAGAAATAAATTGAAACTGCTATTCTGTGGAATAAAATCAAAATGACTAGCAAATCTAAGCGCATCACATTGTTCAAACACTTCCATAGGCTTGTATGCATTATATTATTATTATACCAGATACAAGTATATGGGGGCCCGAGCCAAAACTTTTCAAAATTTATCTGACCGGGCCGGACTCGGGCCAAGAATTTTTAAAACTTAATCGGGCCGGTGTCGTAGGATATGTGTACCCCCAGAGATTTGTACCGGGGGCTACACATATCCTAGGATATGTGTACCCCCTATAAATTATCCGAACATCAAAGAAAATCAAGCCGCCTTCAATATATTCCATTATAAAGTGAATTATTCCATTAATAACAAGAAAGCATCCAATACATTGTCAAAACTCGATAGGAAGATTGCTATAAAATTATTACAGGATTTTATAAAATTAGGATTTAACTGCAGTACATCACTTTTGGGTAACGAACCGCTTTGGGTACTGTTTTATTATCCATAGAAATAGACAAGAGAAAAGTGGATGAGAAATTTATTCGGTAAGGTAAGGCATGTATTAAAAAAAGCAAGAACTTTGTTTTGAATCCATCTGTATGTTAGCTATATAATGATTATTCGAAAAGATGATAAAATAATATCTATGAATTGTCAGACGCATGCGATTTGTTTAGGTTACTAAAATTATTACAATGGTGAGAATTATTGGTGAAACCTTGCGAGTGTCACAGAATTACGTAAAAAGGTTACACGACACAGGTTTAAATTATAAAATAACACAAATTAGTTGATTGAAGCGTGACGTTTTGTAAATTAGTTGTACCATTATTCGTTTATACTATTACTGGGATGGTATATATTTCCAAAACGAATAAAAAAAATGAATTCACCAAGTGTGGTCAATTGTGTTTAGATTACTATCGTAAAAAGATAAGTCATAAGTTGACGCATATTAAATTTGAAACCGACGTTAACGGTAACTTACGTTTACATTATTATTATTAATTCTGTTAACGTTAACCATGGTAAGACGTCGGTAATATGAACAAGGCAATAAGTGAATTGTGAAGCTATGATTTTGTAACATAAATAACAATTACCGGAGTTCAACACACATAATATTAAACATTTGGGGATTTAGATTTTTGCTCGTATGTCTCATACATTTTCATTTTTAAGTTTGAAACCTAATCGAATAATGAACAGAGATTTGCGGGTGCATTCCATCGGGTGGAGATGATTTGACGTGTTGATGACAAGAACCTTAAATGTGTACGTAACCACTTACCAGGCGGGGAGAATCAAACAGTACATAGACAATAAATTGTTAAATGCTCCAAATCATGTAACTTCTTGGTCAATCGCAACTTCTACCTACATTTCTATGGATTTGTAGGGTCAGTCACCAGTTTCCACTTCTTAATCTTGGGGTTAGATGAACAATGGAAGGACGGTAATTATTAGAAACAGGAAATCGCACAGCCGTAAGATTCGCTCATGTCATTCTAATGAGTCAACAACCGACACACTCCTCCACCTTGAGATAGTACAGATGTTCCAGTCCATGTCCTGTGAGTTCTTGGAGGTGACCGTTTCGGTTCTTTCTCAAGACTATACCAGCAACTTGGTTCAAGTTAGTTGCGTTCGCTTATTATAACTCAGCACGAGATGCACATCATGCAATCATAAAACAAGTGACGCTTCGATAACTTACATTGCAAGCCGTGTAAGTTTAGACAATAATAATGTGGTCAACGACTCGACTGGTTCTCAGCACACAACGATTATAATCTCCGGAAAAATACGACGGGCAATAAGTTTTTACACTTTAAAAATAGCATTCTCCTTTATAAATGTGCTGTACGTTGTTCTCTACAAAAGGTAACCGAAAATGATGAACATCATATACCTAGGCCCAACCCTCTTATTCCTTATAATCGAGGTTACTGGAAAAAGGAGCGACATATTTTTTCTTCCTCACAAAGTGACAAAACTAGAAGGCATTTAAATCCGATATCTAGAAGAAGATACTTGCAACGCTCCTCCCCGCTAACACTCACTGTGTTCTTTGATAGTTTGGCTTTGTTTCCCAACACACAGTGCGGCAGTTTCCAAAAAAGCTGGCAAAAAAGTAAAATCGCAAGTGAATTATCTCAAAATCGTACTAGTTTTTTGGTGGTGGTTGTGAAGGGGGGGGATCGCTGATTACGAATCTGAAGTCAGAGTTGCAGAGTGTAAGCCCCTATTGACAATTCCTATTCGTGAAATAGCTTATGTATCATGTTACGATCATAAGTATCATGTTGATATTTTTTTTTTGTCGCTGAGTACGAATTTGAAGTCAGAGTTGCAAAATTGAACCCCCTTAAACGACATTTTAACGTATACATAAAATGATAATTGTTTTTAATGAAATATGATGATGCTTTTTAATAAATGATTCCTGATTGGATTTTGGGCGGCCATTTTGAATCCAAGATGGCGACTTTTTCAACCTAGTGTAATATTTACCTAAACTACTCGGAATGATACACCTTCATGAAAAAAATAGTTTCTCTAGCTTAAACAGTGTGGAAAATGGATTTTCGGGTCTGCCATTTTTGATCTACGATTGTCTTCCGAAACATTTTGTAATATTTTCTTAACCTACTAGTGGTCATGTACTTCATATCTAATTTGGTGTTTGTAGCCCCAGCGGTTTAGGCTGTGCACTCTATACAGAAATAGGTTTGGCGGCCATTTTGGATCCAAGATGCCGACCTTTTCAACATGTTGTAATATGTTCCTAAACTTCTCGTCATAATGCACCATTATGCCAAATTTTGTTTCTGTAACTCAAACGGAAATGGATTTTTGGGTCCGCCATTTTGAAACGATTGAATAACAAACATGGGCAACTTGGGGTAGATTTATTTATATATATAAATAAATAATAACTTTTTCTATATATTCTACGTACTTTCAGACCTTGATTCCATTTTATTTGAATATGATCTCCTTTAATGTAAAGTTTTTATACAATTTTCAACACGTGCATCGTTTACTCCCTCTGTAACACAATCGATGCCAATCGAACAAAGGTAGCTTTGCGACTCGTATTCTGGGACAGGTAAATGGAAATAAATACTTCCATAACACACGTTCGCAAGAAAAGTGTCACAACTCAAAATTTTTCCATTTTCGCCTTTTCGGCTCAAAAGCACCAGAGATCCATTCACCTTCTTTGACAAAAATGTGACAAGTCTATCTCCATCAGTGGACAGTTCTTAGAAAAAGAGTTGACGGATTTTGCATAAGCTCATCACTGCTTTTCCTCCTCCTCCTGTAAAATTATACTTTTTCGAGTTGACACTTTTCTTGAACGTGCGATAAGTAATTTCTGATCAGTACAGATGTACTGTAACCAAACCAACATGAAAAAAAAAAATTTTTTTTTTTTTTTTTGTTAAACTTTTGGCTAGCTTTTTTGAAATCTGCCGCACTGTGGAACGATAATAATTCGCCACCATCCAGCAGCGTCAGAGGAAAATTGGGGCAGCGGAATCAATATTGTCACGCATTCAGATGGTCAGGTCAAAGTTTACTATCTGATACGAATTCTAATTTCATAGTTTATATACAATCACGAACATAGTTAACTCTCGAGACGGGAGATACATTTACTGGTAATACTGTTCAGTAATGACTAAACGTTGCACAAAAACGGGAAATAGAATTCTATGAGAGTTCTTAACATCTTTTAATGAGAGATGGAAACGCAGGATTTTAAATAGTTTTTCATACACGACACGTTCTACTCTTGACATCATTGGGATCACATTACATAGGTACGCAGGATGGGGCGGCTGCAATGTAGATCTGAAATGTGATAGCAAGGCGTTTTTGCCTTCTTCTGTAACTGTTTTGTATAGGATAACGAAAGTTCCCTCCATTTCAGAATGATTTCTTCATGCACAGATGATTTACACACAGCGAAAGCTGGACCAAAATAGTACTTAGAAAACAATTTTTGAGTGTGAAATACGGCGAGGTGAAAAAACGAAAGAGGAACTTCCGAAATTATTCTCAATGTGCCTGAGGAAGAGAGAAATACCCAGAAGTTGGAATAATGCTGCTATAATTTTGTTGTACAAGAAAGGGGACAAAGAACGCGTAGAAAACTACAGACCAGTTAGTATACTGTCAGTTCTATACAAAATGTTCAAAGTTACCTTGAATCGTATTGAACAGGACTTGGATTTTAACCAGGGAAGGGAACAGGCCGGATTTCGTCGTGGATTTAGCACAATGGACCACATATAAATATTGAATGAAGTTATGGAAAGAACTAATGAATATGAGCTTCTACTATGTTTGGGATTCGTGGATTTTGAAAAAGCTTTCGATTCGGTCTCCTTGTCAGCAGTACTTAGATCACTTTAACATCAAAGCATCGAAAATACGAACATCAAGGTACTGCGAAATATTTATTCGACTGCCACATCTGTCATTATGACTACACCAAGAAAGTGAAAAATTTAAAGTTGGAAAAGGGGTAAGGCTCAGAGATTCAATTTCCCCAAATGTTTTGTGCGGTCCTGGAGAGTGTGTTTCAAAATTTGAACTGGAATGAACTTGGAATTAAAATTAATGGCGAATATCTTCATCACCTACGGTTCGCTGATGATATAGTCCTTTTTACTTCAAGTTCAGAACAACTACAAACCAGAATGGAAGAACTGAATAATGAGAGTTCGAAAACAGGCCTCAAAATGAACTTATTTAAAGCAAAGGTCTATACAATCAACATGCTACAAAAAGGGAAATAATTAGCGAAGAGACAATATGCGTAGTTGATGAGTATGTTTACCTAGGTCAGCTTAAAACATCGAATGCTAAGTTGACTGATGAAATAAATAGATGATGTAAAATGGCGTGGAGTTTGTTTGCAAGACTACATTTTATTTTCAAAAGCAAACTACCAATGTGTCTGAAGCGTAAAGTTTATAATCAATGTGTCTTACCTGTGATGATGTACGGCTGTGAAACTTTGACATTGAATGCGTAAACGACTTAATGATTGAGAGTCACGCAAAGAGCAATGGAGGTACATGCTAAGAATAACCAGGAGGGACAAGAAGAGAAATGAATGGATTCGCGCACAAAGAAAGATAGAGGATGTAATCAAGACTGCGAAGAAGCTGAAGAGGAAATGGGCCGGTCACATAGTTAGACGAACAGATGGAAGCTGGACGACAAATGTACTACATTTTATTCCTAGTGAAAAGAAACTACCCAGACGACGTCCAAATGCAAGATGGGTAGATGAAATAAAGCGTTTTTCAGGAGCCACATGGATGAGGATATCAGCAGACCGAGATATGTTGAAAGAAAGGGTGAGGCCTTCATCCAGCAGTAGATAGAGAACGACTAAATGATATACATACTAATATTATATATATATATATTTCCCGGTGGGGGCTCAAAAATTTCGGTTTGACCCAGCATCGTGAGGGCAATTGGGGCGCTGCTGTGAATAAAGGCAGTAACGATCACAGTGAGAGTTTCGGCTCTCCTCTCCCAACCCGTCTGGTCAGCGTGGGAGCAGCAGACCAACCCCTCTCTTTGGGGAGAGGCCTCATCCACTAGTATGTTGAATATGGCGGTGATTTATTATATATATATTTTTGAAAGATATAAATTAATCAAACAATATTTACTGACAATTTTTTTTTTTTTTAAAAGCCTACTTGAGTATATCCTACTTGAATACGATCCTCTTCACTATATTACGTTCAGAAATATTCAGAATGACTACAAATGCGTAAAATCCAAAACATTTGAAAAGTATGCGCCATGTAACTCATATCTGCAATATAAAACAAGATTTTTCACTGAATATCATAAAAAATCTACATAATTAATATAATAAGTAAAAATATGAAATCATCTTTGCCCATCGGTATAAAAACCGGGTACCGGGTCCAAAAATTGACCAGGTGATTCGTCTCAGCTTTGATGGCTATGGAATGAATGTAATCGGAGTTATATTTGATATTCATGTGGAACAATGCCATCGCTCAGAGCAGAGGAAGAATCTTCCTACACATGATGAAATTTATGTATCAATGTTCCCATTGTAGTCTTACTCTCGTATTGTGAGACCGAGCGGCCGTTGCTCAGTGGTAGACTTAGCTATTTGGCTTAGCATTTGGGAAGTCCTGGGATCGATTCTGGCGTCCGAACAACCTGAATTTTTTTGTTTTTCCTGCAATACCAGGCGAATACTGGGATGGTACCTACATTATAGGCCCTGGCCGTGTATCTTCCAACATCCTCAGTGGGGTCGTGGGTCAAATTTTCATTGACTCACCAACTCGTATTACTTTAAGAATCCATGTTAAAATTATATCCACAGACAGTTTTAAAGGAAGCCAAGCATCCTAGTTGCATGTAAATTTCAAATAATTTGGCTGATCGTAGAGCCGTGCTGTAGTACCCAGCTTTGATGTAATTCGAGCCCGGTTCGTGCCATGTTGTCTCTGGTGGACAAACACCTTGTGTGGGTTTTCTCAGGGTTCTCCGGTTTCCTCCTCTCTTCATTCCACCAATCCTCCCATCATTATCCATTTATCCTAACCTGAAGTTTTTAAGCCTTAAATAAAATTCAAATTGACTGATAGTTCAGTTTGAAAAGAGTGAAAGAAAAGAAGGAAGTCTCAATCGGATGTCGAATATGGGTCGTTTAGTTAGAAAAGTCCAGAGTCTTTATGAACTTTACCAAGCCGACAGTCAAATAAATCACCACAGCGAAACAGTACGGAGTGTCCGAATAACGCAGTTCCATGACGTGTTGAAACGGGTCGCTTTTGGTGACCCGGCCTGACTGGAACATAGTTGACCCGGTTACCTGGACCGAAATATGACCCGATTGATCCGATGACACGGTTTGCGAAAGAACTGGGAATTTCAAGGCTCTTGGTGTACCTACCATCTATGGTCCTGGCAACCTCTGGAAGAAACAATGTTGAAATGCAAGGAAATAATTAAGAACCCTATTTTGTTACAGACTCTGTAGTCTTAAGTCTGTGTCCCTTTTCAGCTTTGCATAACTTACGCAACATTTTAATTACTTCTCGATTTTTCAGTTAGGGGTCGGAATCGCCCATTGATTAAAAATATTTCCTATTTCTACGAATATAACCATTCACGATACTGGCAGATGATCAACGTTAGTTATAAACTTGAATATGTAAACATATGGCTAGAGCCAGGATTTTTATGTATTACCATATTGCGAAATACGTAACAAAACTAATGAAATATGTAGGATAACATAATTATGGTAAAATAAGTAATGTCAGATAAAATATTTATTGCACGGATAAACATTAACATTCACTTATCTTTTGATACATAAAATATTGATGGAATTATGATTTTAAGAATTTAGTATTAGGTACTTTGCCATATTTTCTACGGTCATAGATTGCCTCCGATCAGAAAGGGGAGTACTTGTATGTTGAAAACCACCTTTCCAAGTCGCATATTGTCAATGGGACAAGCGGTCCTGCCATGCTTCTTTCGGCCTACATTTACTGAAGGGAATGTCTGGAAACATCTTTTCTGTAGGGAGTCCATTGCTCACACGTTTCACATTTTTGAAGTATACATTTTTGGACAAACCAAATTTGAAGTCTTTGAAGGTATCATGCCGCTTCAGTTCTACTATCAATAGTGTTGGAAATATCAAGCTCAAGAGTTCATTTTCTCACTTGCGGCAGCCTATAGAGCCGAAACGAAGCATTTGTGCATCTTCGATGGTTTATACTCTTTCTTTGATACTTTCATGTCAGGTTTAACAACAGGTGGTTTAGTCGGTGTTGTTTTACCTGGATACACTGACAATCTCGAATCGCTCTTTCGCACGTGAGATTTTTTTTTTTAACGCAAAGTCGAAAGCAAAATTTAGAAAGAAGATTGCAGAATACGTAGGGTTATGAAAAATCAACACGAAATATGTAACATACAACAAAATATGTTAAAAGAAACGTAAAATAAAATTACACTAATTTTACAATTCGTGAACATTTAGGTTTCCTTGCGTTCTACATAACTGCCAAAAGAATATGTAATTACATAAAAAATCCTACCTCTACGTATGACATTTGAACTTAACGTCACTGCTAATTTAGCAAGATTCCGTGAAGCTAACGTTGAATAGTACTCCTTGATGTATTAAATGCCAAAAAATTGCTTCGAATTTGTTCACATTAAAGTTTATTTATATGTAATTTTACACACGAGTTCCTTGCGAATTTGTTACACAACTGAATGAAAGCTACATTTTTTTCTTATTTTTAGTTATTTGTTCAATAGTATAGGCAGTTTAACAATATTAAACTCTACCTCCAGCGTTAGCAACTTGTATCAAAACACGAAGTTTTGCTATCACAGTGCAAACCTTAATCATGCAAAAAATACTGCTACATTATTTTTTACGCACAAAAATATTGAAATAGTTTCACGTTCCTCTTCCTCTGAAAATTTAAGTTCCTGTTTCATTCATTTCTTTAAAATCACGTTACCGCTGTGAATTTTTTATCAAAACTTTTGAAGTCTTTACAGATTGGTGATGTTCCCATACAAATAAGCAGTTCGATATTAGTAGTTCAGGGCTAACACAATTTGTTATACAAGGAAAGTTTTCATTTTTTTCTTTTCATTATAGGCATTGCATACTCTTGCAATAGGCAATTAAGATGTTCTTCAAAGATCAAACAATTCTCCATTGCCAAACAGAAAGAAAAATGAACTTACAATTCGAACTCAACAGTTCATGTTCAGGGGAGAGCGAAGAAGTAGCAACGAAAAGTAATCGTTGGTTCGGCACCGATTTATTCGCTTGTAACGTAAACAATTCCCAAGCTCAAACGGTTGCATATTTTTCAAAAAGTTCTATAAAATAATAATAATAATAAAAAAAGCTTATTACGATATAATGAGTTATTTCAGCCATTCAAGTGTGGCTGGGCTTGAATTTTCTGTGGATTTCTCCTGGAAACCTCGCTTACCCCTAGTTCTCTTTCCCCTTCTTGCCTGTTGCATCTGCCAGTGAATGTCAATGATCGAAAAAGTCACCATTCTTCCACTGCCCTTCCCCCAGCGTAAATGTCAATTCAAGTACTTGTTGCTGAATGGGTCCACGGGAACCCGGAAGAAAGGGAGGGGGGTCGGTATGAAATGTGTAGTACGCTCATAATTATGCTAATTCAGCAAAAACTCTGAATGTTGGGGAGGGTCGGATCTTCTGTACCCACACCCTATTTAATTCTCCAACATCAGGTGATGGACACCATACACCTTAGTTGGTACACGTGCTCCAATCCTACTTCCGGCCCAGACCATACTGCTGCTAGTTATTTGTAACCAGAATCAGAAAGTAGCAGTTTAGTTCCTCGTAATGCACTCTCCTTGTTCATTTCATAGTTCAATGAGCTATCATTATCGTTTTCTCAGCTACAAAGCTACAGAAGAGAAGGAATCGTAATTACTATTCGTTCAGGTCACGGAAAAAGGTACTTCGGAGACAGAACATTGAGCTTTCTTTAACTTACATTTATGGACTAGACACTCAGCTATGACATGTCTGATACTGCTAGTGACAGGCTCAGGCCATATTTGTCTGTCTAGCCCGTAAATCTAAGTTAAATAATCCCGAATACCTTTTCCGTGACTGTACAGTGAAGATTCGTAACTTCTGATTAATTTTCTGTATGAAACTGTAATATTCTTGTTGATTGTACAAGACTTTTCAGACATTTTCCCATGTATTAACAGAGAGAAGAATCTCTCTGGTATTAATTCACACACAAAAACACAGTATATTCCGCTTAAGTGGAGACAAAGGAAAGCGCCCGTGACTGCTTGCGGCTGTCCTTGACCTTGGAACTTGCAGAAGGGAAAGTTGTCGTGACAAGCCTACGGCAGTATTGGCCGAGAGCCAAGGCCAAGAATCTTCTTTTGAGGAAGGGTGTGAGGTAAAAAAAGAATCCACCTTTTGTAAGTCACTCAGACTAGGCAATCTTTGGGTGGTGCTCGTGAATGTAGAGGAATCAAGTAAATTGATGTATGTGTTTTTCAATATTTATTAACCCGTTCTTCAGTTAATTGTTCCAAAAATGTCGCATGTTTAGATCTGAGAAATGTCCAGAGGTGCCCAAAATCGTAAAAGTCATTCTTCAATTATCTAATCCTGTCTGCTTTTTGAATATTTCATTGGCCGCAAAAGTTCCCCTTCCATACATCACATAGAAAAGTAATCGTTGACGCCAGTGTTTATAAATATCCAATACTATCTAACTCTATGGCTTATAGAACTTGCAAGTTCATCGCTGCAGTAACAAACGTTCGCCATTGGATTCTATCCTGGGCAATATCAAGCCAGTTTTAATCACGAACACCTACTTCTCGAAGATCTCTTCTAATATTATCTTCCGAACGACGTCTAGGTCTTCTCAATGGTCTCCTTCCATCCGGACTTCCAACCAGGATATAATATAATATTCGTTTCCACCCCAATCGGAGCTACATGGCCTGCCCACCTTAGTCGTCGTGATTTTGTCATTTTTACATCTGGTGAATCGTACAGTCCGTGGAGTTCATTATGCAGTCTCCTCCATTCTCCAGTCATCTCGTCCCGTTTCGGCCCGTAGATCTTTCTCAAAACCTTATTTTCAAATACGCATAATTTATGTTCATCTGCCAGGTCAGGGATATCTCTGAAGTGATATTAAATACCAAACTTCTGAAAATGTTAGTTCATCTAGCTTTAAAGTACCCAACCTTTCTGAGAATGTGTTCTAAAATGCTGCACATTAATAATGTTCATTCATAGTTATCACCATTGAATACCAGTATTTTACTTAAAGAGCCACTTGAACACATGTAATAGCTTTCTGCTTTACACTACTTCCTGTTAAAAATCAACCTTTGTATTTAATATCCTTAATCTATAACTAGCAGTATTATAAAGGGTAATTTATACTTTAGTGCCCCCAGAAGTAAAATTTGCGAGATATATTATTTCAAATGTATCTGGAAGTGCTGAAACCAAAAATATAACAAAGTTTCGAGTAATGGATGTACGAAATAAGCCTGGAAAGTAAGAGGTACTATTTACGTGTTTCTGCGTTCATGCTGAGGACATGGTGTTAGAATTAAAGGTGATGTGCATCGCGTTTTATGAAGAAAATATCTTACCTTTCTAACCCATCTTCCCAACTCGACATACTGTTCATGATCTTTGTAGCAAAATACGTGTTATTCATAATACGAAGTGACGCCACTTGTATTCTTACGCATGCTGCCACATTTGCATATGGTGAACAACTCTACTACTGTTTAACGAAATGATAGTGACACGTGCATTTATGAAATACGTCTGGAATTACCGACTGTCTCTGAGTGTATAGAATTGCCTGCTTGAATTATTTGTAAGGTAATGAGTGATATGAAGAGCAGATTTGGTTAAATAGCTGGCGGAAGTTGGGGAACCTAAAGTATATCTTATCTTCCCCATGTCCTTCTCGCTGTGACTTTTAATTTGCACCTTGCTTCAGTACGTTAAAGTTTACGATATCAGGCCATTCTATTCGTATATAGCAATAAGAAAACATGGTTTGTATTATTGTAGATTGCAATAAGTGCTGTTCTCATGTTTATTTTTTTTTTTGCTATCTTGAATCTAAACCGTAGATTAATAGCTAACCTATACGGAATTGAACCTAATGTAGATGAAAGATCATAGCTATTTCTTTTATATGGGTTTGATTGTACTTTGTGTTGGTTGATATATGCATTATTTCGGATACGTGGAATGGAGAATAAAAAGAAATCCAGCGAGAGCAAGAACACATATACGGCCTGAAGAATGTGTCACCCCTCTTGATTTTTACATCACATACTGCATTGTACGTACACATCTGAAGCAACGCAGATAAAATGAGAAGTACATCTGAAAACGGATGTTGCTGATATATAAAAAAAATATTAAATTGCGCCTTTGTATTTAATGCCCCAGTTCTACTTCTGAAGAGGCACAAAGGGCGTGCTTCTGAGCCATTCTTGTGAATTCATTGAGTTCATGAAGTAACATCACAAACATTTAGTTCATAAAATAATATAGTCACATAACATCAACACACAAAAAAAAGTACTTACTTGAATTCGTATCCCAATTGACAATTATTTAAGAACTGTGTGGTTTTTTTTTTTTTTTTTTTTTTTTTTTTTTTTTTTTTT
>JAGDQP010010680.1:0-12842 GCA_022664845.1 Lepisma saccharinum
CTGGAGTTACCCATGATCTTTTACGCTTAGGATTCTCGAAATAGATCCACTTTTCGTCACCAATTACAATTCGATGGAGAAATGATTTCCTTTTGTACCTGGTGAGCAGAATTTCGCAAGTGGGTTTTCGGTTTTCCTGCTGTCGTTCAGTCAGTGCCTTTGGAACCCATTTTCCCACCTTCTGAATCTTGCCCATAGCTTTTAAACGTATGGAAACTGCTTCTCATGTCACATTTAATTGATCCGCGAGTTGTTGCGTTTGAGCGTCACCCTCATCCAACAAAGCTTGCAATTCGCTGTCTGCAGACTTTTTCGGTGGTCTTCCACGTTCTTCGTTTCTCACGTCAAAATCGCCACTTTTAAATTTTGCAAACCACGCATAGCACTGTGACTTACCAAGAGCATGATCACCGTAAGCTGTAATGCCTGTGTTTTGTTTCGGCATTTCACTATTTAAATTTCTCTCGACTCTCCACTCAAAGAATGTTTTTCTGAGAAGAAAGGATTAGAATTTATTACAGTCGATTGTTACCCCACCTGGTGGGAGGATTTGAAAATTTATTGAAGAAGACGGCCTGAGCAGAGAAATCCGGCAGTTGGATTTGTGTGAATACAGGGGACGAAGTGTATTTATACATGGGTATAGAGTTAATGTCGAGTCGTATATATAACCGATTCATTAGCAGTCATTGCTATATGTGCCAGGATTATCTGAATTCATATTTGCTAATTAATATTCAGCTGATATTTGCTACCAGTATTACTGAGATCCGATTTATTGGGGAATTTATCAACGGAAACGGATTGGCAGTACGAAATGATAGTTCAGATCTTGGATATGTTCTACCTTTTCTCGATTCTTCAGTTCTGAAACATGTGCTTACGTGTTTGCCAAGATGGGACGCCATGTTTTTAAGGGTTCAGAACTTGGATTATTTCAGGTTTGTTCTTGCTAGTTTGATAACTTTCTTGTTTGGAAATAAGTGCCAATTGTTCTGGTATTTTATTAATTTCCATACAGACACGTGAAGTGGAATTTATTACAAGGCCATTTCGGATTTTGATTAGTAAGATTAAGTTAGAATACCAGGCGAATGCTATTCCTAGTTGTATGGTACCTAACTCTTGCTTGCGTTTATTCTTTTTCAGCGAATCGATTCTTTGCTAATTTTGATATTGAATTTGAAGCTTTCATTTCGGTAATTAAATTTGTTTATCAGATAGATCTGCGATATGATAGGGTAGGTTTGAATATTGAACTCCAGTTCGTACTCCAAGACCATTTCAGACTTAAAAATAAGAACTTTGCATTTCCTTCGTTTTGTAGCATTATACTACTTAGTAGTAGGCAAAATGCTTGGCATCAGTGTGTGTGCGTATGTATAACAACTGCCAGGCCAATATTACGGTATTATCTATTGTTAGTCATTCAATTAAGGATATCTGAGCGTACTTTTATTTTGTTAGCCTCTTATTTCTTGTATGAGAGTAGATGTTCTACGTTATGTCATGTATGTATTTAATCCAGAAATGTTGTTATGCCTTTGGGCTTTTCCTCAAGTTAATTAAAATAATCAGAAAAATCTATTCATTATATTAGATTTCTGGAATCCGTTCATTTAGTAGTTTTATGAGCCTCGAAATACTTCAAACAGTGTGTGTGTGTGTGGGTATAAGGTTGTGAGAAAGGCCACCACTAGCTTAATTGTTGGGGTCCTCTTTTGGATCCTGTCCCATAATGACTCTCGAAGCCTGAAGAAGCTAAACTGGGTAAGTTGGTATTCGCGCAATACTGTAATAGGTTTGAACCGTCAGAATATCAGTAGCGGGTGCTATTTACTTCAGTTTCGGTGGGGGATTAGTTCCATCTATTTACCCCTCATTAAGCAGAAGGTGGAGAAGGATGCGAGAGAGAGTCATTACAAAGCTTCAACAAGCATGCGATGCGATTCTGCAGCAGTTTTCTTCAAATGGTAACAAAAAATCAATGCTGTCCGCACATCGTAGTTTGTAGGCACAAATTGCACCATGTTCAACGCTATTAAACACTACACTATGACATGAAACTGGTCGGGTTGTGAGTTGCAAATCGTTACCAGCAGTCAAAATAAGCAAGTGGCGCCAAAGACACAGTTTTACGGTAACCACAGTGTCAGCTAACATCGTCTATTTCCAAATTCCGGTTTCATATTTACACACCTGCTAAAAGTTTACATGGTAATTTATTTATTCAATGACTTAGGCAAATTAATCCCACCTAATATCCGAAATAAAAAATCCTGGAAAATTATTATTATTATTATTACAGTGAAAATTTCGATAACGGAAGTCTTAAATTTACCAAAAGATTAGCTTTGAATATTATTGAAGGAAACTCTTTCAATAGCGGACTCTATTAAAAATGAACGCAGACAGCTTTATGATGTTTCCTTTGAAAGTAAAAACTTATCTATATCGGACGAGGCCAACATATAGTGGCAATCTTGAAAGGTTTCTGCTTAAAATATTTTTCCAGATGTAACTTATTCAGGGATTCCGCCAGGATTTTCAGTTTGGGGGCGTAAAGTAAAAGTTGGGAAAGTGTAAGTGGAGTTTTTCGCGGTTTCTATCTATTTTTTTACCGTAAAAATTTTAAAGTTTGGGGCACTTTCGGGGATTTTAAGTGGTTACACCCCCACAGGGAAGGGGTCTCGCAAAATCACTGAACTCATCTTCTTATCACGAAGAGAAATCAAGACTTTGCTTGTATCCCCATTCAATATAATTCCTGAATATCATCAGTAACAATATTGTTACACACTGGCGAAACGAAGTCTTGAGCTTCTAAGGATGGCACCAAAATTTTGTGCTAAAGATGTGTTGCGAATAGGAGCGTTTGGAATTACGAAGACGATTCCGGAATTAGCAACACATTGCATTCCAGAATTCTGAGATTCGTAGTTGATAATTAACGCCACCATAATTTGTGTTATCTTGAATGTGAACATTATTTCCCAATTCGTAGAGAACAAAAATGAACGTTCCGACGTGGCTGAAGAAAAAAACGAAAAGTTATGGCAGTTCCTGGATTCGAACTCGTGCATATGGCAATGAAAACTTCAATAACTACGTGCTTGAAACCTCTCGGTCACGAGCTTTACACTATACACTATTCAATTCAGGCTAAGTTTTGTAGCACTGCAATTAAAGTAAGCTTGTCTAGGAATATTTCTTCCAGTATTAAACAGAGGTAGAATCTGTAGAATTAATATTCATGGTTTAACCATGATTCATTGATTTAATTATCGTTAACATCCTAAACGAGCTTCTGAGGACGGAACCTACGGATTTTGGTAAAATGGACTCCGAACTATTTCGTTCAACAGACCCAGATGGGAAATTGAACCCGTGACCATGTACGTGCTAACATTTCGGCTACCCCGAGGTTCAGTTTCATTAGATATGTATAAGTAGTGTTATCTAAAATCGAGAAACAATCTAATCGCAAATGAAAGTGTATGCTTATTGATACTGAGTTTTATTTCTTATTACTATTATATGTCCCTTTGTATAAAATTTATAAATAATTAGTTTCCTTAATAATTTTTTCATTATATTCCTATCATTTATTGTCAATTTAATGCATTAAATTATGTTTTTATTTGCTACAATATACATTAAGTTTTTGTTTGAGGTGGCCCATTTTATTTTTTTAGAGGTAGTTATGAGTATTTTCGTTACGCCCATGCATGTAAACATACAAGTATACTATGCAACTGAGCCGATTTTCAATAAATGAAGCAAGAAGAAGGATACAAATGAAAGTACAAAAATTATAAAGAACACTAACATTAATTTTACATGTCAAAAGAATACTGCAACACGTAATATCTGCACATGTATTACAAAAAGAATAAAAAGGATTTTGTTGACCAGGACCCGAACCACGGACCTTTCACATGGCAAACAAACGCTCTTCTATGAGTCCATAAGGGCTGTTAATATTTCCCCGAAATTCTAAGCTGGCAGGATGGTCCAGTGGTAAGGTGGTCGACTTTTGAATAAAACCAGCTGACATAGGTTCAAATCGTCTTCTAGCCAAGCCTTCCTCTTTACAAAGCGATCATGAAGAATGTAATAATGACTTCTCTTAGTAAACGTCGTAAAGAATGTGGAAGGAAATGCACCGAAGGAATGTAAAATGTTTGATATAAATAAACACCACGAAAAACATTCTTTTTGTAAAAATAAAGCCACTTTTGCCTGGCTCTACTTAATGTCCTAACCCTCTTATAATTCCATTATAAATATATGTTTACATACAGGCTAATATACAATCCCATGCATCCAAGTTCTTATGTCAACTTCAAATACCGATTTTCATCATCAGACATTTGCACAATTCAAGTTTTAACTTTCATCATCATCGACTGCTAGTTAAAAAAATACAGACTCGACACGTTCGACTGAGGCAACCATTAGATTGTATTGGTCATGTTTGTTGGTACTCAAGTGTAGAGAACATATCTACTGATTCGATTATTTTAGGAATAGAGCATGTGAAGAGTTTTTCCCTACGAAAATTTTGAAGCTTCAGAAGGGAAAATGCAGTCAAACATTGGGGAAACACTGCTCACGAAGTTTCTTTTCCAACATATTCAGGTTTATTAACAGCACAAAATGAAAATCGAAATATGTTGTTCCTCTTTATTGCAGATAAACAGTTAATACATACATATGGCCAATACATTTGTACATTGCAACGTTCAGTTTAATTTGTTCTGAAAAGTCACAGGAAATGTCATAATCAGGAGAACTTTCAGTCTCATTCATGATTTTATTTCGTTATAGACGTCATTAGATATCTTTCCACGGGTTACAATATATAATTCATTCAAAATACACAAATATGCCTCTGATATGTATATCTTCAAATCAACACGGAAAGTATCTAATCAAACATTAACAATGTTTTTTACACACTTTCACAAAACGATAACTTAATTGGTTACTTTTTCTTGTGTCTCAGTTTCTGCCTCTGTCTCCAAAATTCTTGCCTCTTGTTTAAAAAGGCTATAGCCTCTTGAGCATGAGCAGAAATCTTCTCTCCGGAACCACTATTAATTGAGTTGATATCTGTAATTTAGAAGAAAATATTTTAAAATAATAATATTAATAATAGAAAGAACAATAATTTTGAACATAATAATTCAACGAAAATATTAATTAATTAGTTCCGTAACAAGGTCATGTCCACCTTAAAGAGCCCCGGGATTCTGCCAGAACCACCGAAATTCTTAAAAACATACCCTAATTTTCTTTAAAAAAATACCGTTAAAAATCGATAAGAAAACAGTACTTTATTTACAATCCCGAAACTAACAATTCTGGCAGAATTCTTGAATGACCCATACAAAATAGTTTTTTTTTTCAAGTTCACAGCAGCAACCATGTTTATATACATTAAGGAACAGTAGTCTCATTTTAATAGTGAAGTATGCAACATATCCAGATCAACAGTGGAGATCGGGCGCAAATTCTACGTTCTGATCACGCCCGAAATCTAGACTAAGTGCATCTGTCTTTCCAGTGGTTTCTCTGGTCCATGACGTGAATACCAGGATGGTACTTTAAAAATTTAGACAAATGCGCTACCTTTCTAATCTTTCTCAAACGAACACAGTTAAATTTAAAGACAGAGATTTACTGAACACTTTGATATATTGAGGAACAGATATGTAACATTTCAATTGCCATACTCCCACTTCACGCTGAGAACGAGATAAGCCACATAGTCAAATAATACGACCGTCTCGTGATCGGAATATGCAACCTGGAGCAACGTGATCAAGATAAATAAACAAGTCTCCGGCGGGTGCGTTATGCGTAATATTAAATATGTAACCTGACATAACTAACCTACCTTCGCTTGTTGACGCTTGGTATTGCTATATGTAAAGGGACAATTGCAAGTGTAGAAAAACAAAAGAGTGGGTAGCAAAGTATGGTATATTAAAAAATTGAAAATGTGAAAAAGGTGCAAGAAGGTGAATGATAATAAATGTGAGCACATATTGAAATGTTTTTGGAAGAAGAAAACGAAAAAAGTTTTCACTTTCCCTCCCGGGAATCGAAGCTAGGTCTTTCAGCCAGCAAGTCGTTTTTCTAACAACTAAACTACGCAATCAACTTGAAAACAAAGATTTGGATAATACCTACTTATACAGCACGTAGTACGTAACAACGCTACTAGATGGCAATGGCCACGTGTGAATGATATAGCTTTGCTTCATATTACCATCGCGAGACGCTCTACAAATAATGGCGTAAATGCTATTATAGAAAGTCGTTACTTCGAAAGCCTGAAAAAATACTATTTAATTGCGTAGTCAATGAAAAACCTAACGTAACCCTTGGTCACTAAGTTAATTAAATTTCCTAATGCATATCACGCCAGGATCCGATCCCGGGTCAGCTTTCCGATACGCAAACTAATACTCCAAAAATGTAATTGAACAGCAGTTGATTGTCAATGTTGTTTATGGTTGAAGCAGTACTGCGCCTGTGCGAGAATGGCCTCGCTTTAATAGGGCTTTGTAAATTGAGACACTTCTATTTATTCGCGTTCGTTTTAAACCTGTTTGCAGTCTTATGTATCACTGTTTGTTCTCGGATGAGTTCTCGAGACTCTAGAAACCATTCGACATCAAACATTGATACATGAGAAACTACAGATAGATGTAATATGAACTCAATTAAATCGTAATTACGGCTTTATTGATTGTGTGGCTTATCCATTGTGGGAGGACTGGATCCCTCAATTTAAGACGTGCTATAAGCTTACCACATCGAAAGTTTATCCGTATGTTTCATAGAAGCCATATACTTTGCAAATAGCAAAGAAAATTGCATCACCCTCATCACATTAAAATAAGAGTTGTTACAGTAAACGAATGAGCGCAGCAAAATTGCCATGGTAAAAGTGGAAGTTCGATTAAAATGTGCAGAAAAGTTCCTACATACTATTAGCGATACAACAGACTTGCCATCTAATATTGCTGGGATACTGTGTCTGTGCCTCGACAAGTTCTGGTGCTAATTTATCGTAATTGATTTGAAAAGTTGAGTCAATCAGAAGTTGCCACAGATGAACGAAGATTTCTAATATCTGAGAGGGTAAACTCGAACACTTATGCAAAGTATATTAACTCAGAATCTGAAGGACGTACAAGTAAAACGCGTCCTTCTTTCTTACTATAGTGAGACTTTGCAGGAAAATAAATAGATAGTCTCATTCAGCTCGCATCCGTGTGAATTATGAATTCTTTTTGTGTACTAATATTAAAATAGACAAATAATTTCCCCTATCAAAAATGATGTTTGACATGTATTGTATTATTAATAGAAAAATGACCAATCTAAACAAACAAGGAGCCGATAAATCATGATACTAGTTTGTTGAATTCAAATATTTTTTAAAAGGAAGTTTAAATAACTATATTTCCCATCATCAAAGAAAGAAAACTCTTCTGTAAATCCTAACTCTGAGAAAATATAATGTTTATACGAGATACACAAAAAAACAAAAAAAAAACAAGTCTAGACAAGATCAGGAGAGTATAGGGTGTAAAGACGGAACTTCGATGTTTTATAATGTAAAAAGTCAGTCAAAATTCTGAATCTGTAATTTATTCCAGTAGAGAGGAAATCCTAACTTCAAGATCTGTGGCCAATGTTGCTCCACTGCAGAAAGCAATCGCCTCTGCAAAAGCTGAAGAATATACTTTTCATTGATAGTTTGTCTCTTTGATGCACGATTCGCCCGAATTCCTCTTTTGTCGCAAAGAAAACTTTATCATTCGAAGTTACCTAGCCAAAAGTAGAGGGGAAGAGGCAACTCTATTTCCACTATTTGGACTGCATGTTTTTGTTTCTGGATTAAAGAGGGCAATAATCAGGGGCTTAACTACTATGGAGCAAAACCCCGAAATCCGGGGGTACCTCTTTCAAGGGCGCTCTTCACTCTAGTCTCTCAATGGGTCGAATCGACCTGCTACCTTGGTCATTTCCTTGCGGGAGGTTCATAAAATGTAGTTACGCGTCTTGTAATCATGGTTTCATTTATTGTAATTACATATTCAGTTGATTGTCACCCTCCAGTAAATGAACCCATTTCTGAACACTACTGTAAGTAATTTAATTTGTAATTTCCTTTATTTCAGCAGCCGAGGTTCTGCTAATAGATCTTCTTCCACCTAACCCTTGTCAAAAGGGCGTTGAATTCACGAACAACCACTTCACTCTCCTGCTGATGAATATCGACTTTGCCATCACTAGTACTAGGAATTTTAGGTGCTGTACCTTATTTTTTTGTGTGTGAAAATGAAATAAGAGATACTTTCCCGCAAAATAAGCACGTATTGAACTCAATCGATGCTGTTTCGGTAGCACCTTTTTGCACCTTTTTCACAACCTCAGAACCTTTTGCACCTTTATTACGTTATTTTTTTAAAAGTATTAATAAAATTCAAAATTAGCAAAGGGTGCTCACTTGCACATGCTCCTGTCAACCTAATGCACTGCACAAAGGTTGCGTTCTCATAAATCTAAATACAGAATTACTTATCGTGTTTCTTTTTTGAAACGAGAGGCTCTTATAAACAGTGCCAACAATGACGCATTACAATTGCTAAAAGTTGTTCTCCTTATTTGTCGGAAGAACAATAAAATACCTTTTTTAAATTTTGTCTTTATTGACGCTTGCTGTATTGTTTACGAATTGTAGAAAAGTTTCTTTGTTGTTTCCTTCTCCCGCCTCAGCGAGCAAGGTACAGGAAAAAGGATGTTTTGTTTTAATTCTACATTTCGCCGTAACCAGCTCAACGCTTAAAGTTACAGTCTGTGATCGACTGATCGAGTGATTGGTGCATCAGATTTTGCTTGTTCACCATGCCGAAACATAGTGTAAGTGTTGGGAAACTGCGCGACATTATCAAACAATTTAGTCGTGATGGCATTCAGAGTGATGGAAGTGTTCTGAGGTGTGATGTGTGTGATATTTCTATTGCTGTTGATGACAAACACCAACGGAATCGGGTTGTGCAGCATCTACAAAGTGGCAAACACGTGAAGAATAAAGAACTACGAGATGGTAAAGGTGGCAAGCGACAGCAATTCATTGGTGAGGCGCTTGCATCTTCAAGTTCCAGAAATACAAATGAATTTTTCAGTGACACAGCAAGGACATTTATAGCGTGTGGAATACCTCTTTCGAAACTTAACAATCCTTTTATGAAATCATACTTGGAAAAATATACGGGGAAGTCCGTTCCAGATGAGAGCACCTTAAGGAAATCTTACCTTCAACCTCTTTATGAAACTAAAATATCGCAAATTAGGCAAGTAGTTGCTGACCATCCAGTCTATTTCATAGCAGACGAAACCACAGATAGGCAAAACAGGTACGTTTTGAACATTTTAGTGGCACCCCTCAATGGACATGAAGTGAAACCCATGCTTTTAAAAACCTATTTTCTCGACAAAACAGACAGTGCAAGTGTAATGCAATGCTTGTTTCGTATTGTGGCCGAAGGGCGTAAAATATGAAATGGTGTGGTTAGTTCTTACAGACCAAGCATCTTATATGTTGGCTACATTTTCTAATCTGAAAAATATGTTTGCTAACTTAAAACATGTAACTTGCACTGCTCATGCTTTGCATCGAGTTTGTGAAGCTCTTAAAGATGAATATACGTATGTGAACGAATTTGTTTCTAGCATTAAGAAAATACTGAAAAAGGCTCCTTCTAGAATACAGAAGTATTTAGAAATTACGGGACTTCCACTTCCACCCTCCCCTATCCTCACTAGGTGGGGTACGTGGTTAAAAGCTGCAGTTTTTATTTGCAATCATTTCGACATAATATGCAAATTTTTAGATGCTTTGCCCAATGATGATTCCTCAGCTGTAGAAAAAGCCAAGAAACTTGCACTTCAACAGGAGTTGCAAGATGAACTCTATACAGTACATGTCTTCTCTTTCCTTACTACTGCAATCACAAAACTGGAGCTGTTTTGATGGATGTGCAACGAGAGCTGCAGGGGGCCGGGAAACAGAAGTTAGATCAAAGTTTAGCAAAAAACCATGATGTTCAAGAGGTCGCAACCAACAAGAATTTGGATTACGGGATGAAAACAAGATACGCACCACTTGTGTCTGTTGACGTTGAACGTTCTTTTCCAATTTACAAGTATCTGCTTAGTGACCGCAGAGGTAATCTTACAGAGAAGAACAGAAATTTTGAATGTCATCTGTTTTAACAGTTTTCTTGATGGGTAACTGTAACAAGTAAGAAAACGCATGTTTTCCTTTTAAGTTGCTTTCTAATGTATAACATAATCTTCATGTTTTATATTTAAGACCAGAGAATGTTCTATGTGTTTATCTAGACAAGTTGAGTAATATACGTATTCATTGCTAACAATAAAGGTTTATATCTGAAAATTAGCACATATTTAGGCACCTTTCTTGCACAAAAATTGGCACCTTTTTCGCACCTTTTTTGGCAAAATTTTGCACCTAAAATTCCGAGCTCTAGTCATCACGTAGTTGTCCACAGTAAAATCCATCGTTTCAGGGCATTGTTAAAGACAGCTTTTCTTCGTGAAAGAATCAAGAAACAGAAGTTAGAAGCTTGAAAGAATGCCCATTCCACCACGCAAGGCCATTTATCTGCTCACCGTATTTCTTGAATAAAGTGAAACGTACATTTCGCATGCACCTCGTATAATTTTGATCCTTCATAGGGATTTATAATAAAGAAGTAGCAGACTATAGTTACGAAAGTTAGATATATGGCTATGAAGAGGTGTTTTGCTGACCCCGTAACCCTATATTAGAATGTAATACAGCCTTCTGACAGGCCATGGTTATTAAGGGGCTGTCGTGCCGCCCCGCTTAGTATAGTTGTGGGAATTATATACAGATATACTCAGAATATACAGAAAATATATATATAAAAAAAACAATACTGTTTTTTATCTCCTGTAATGATAAAAGCAAGGGAAAAAGTCCTTCAACTTAATAAGATAGAATTGTATATTAAAAATTAGAATATCTGAGCATTCTGAACATTCCTAATTGGTGCATATTTACTTTAATACTAAACTGAAAAGTAAAGCTAGAAGTATGAAACTAACAATGTAAAGTTTCGAAACGAAAACCAGGTTTAAAGTTCTGGTAAAGCGTTGGCTCTTGAGGAAAACTGAAACCACTGAAATTGAATTGCATTTTCATTTAAGACCTTCAGGCAACTTTAGCTCATGCCATATGGATGATGATTGGATAAATAGTAGAATGAAGAAAGTGAGAGGAAACAGGAGAACCCCGATAAAAACCCATGCATGGTGTTTGTCTACCACATGAGCTGGGATCGAACCAAAAAGTCCAAAAAACCAAATGTAAGCGCTCTACCACAAAGCGACCATGGCACCTACAAAAAAGTCACCTTGCTTGCATAATCGTACTTTGTTTCCTGGCCACTATTTCTCTTAGAAAGAAAGATGGGCTCTTGTTGAGATCGTTTATAAGTGTACATAAATACTTTTGTGAAAATGTACCATATAAACGCGTTCTTGTATGGGAGCATGGAAACGAAAGTAACATCTTGAAAGTCAATTTGAGATCTTCATTACTGGATAACCAATGAGAGTGCTTATGTGGTTGGTAGACAAAAGAGGGAGATACCGAGAACATGAATAACACAATAGACGTATAGACCAGATCATGTCTTACCTGGGTTTTGAACTAATTGTTCCAAGTAATTTTTATCAACGCACAGTTCGCCTAAGAGACGCCGAGATGTTCGTCGATCAGTATTAATCTCAGATGTTATTGTGCCTGCACGAGTTATTGGAGGCTTTGATGTCACTTTCTCTTGTTCTTCGGTCAACAAAATGGCGGGAAGCTCAATTTGTCCCGGTTTCTCTACAAAAGGAAAGGAAAATTTGCATCAACGAATAAGACACCGACTCACAAGTACAAAATGAAACACTTGAAATTCAATTAATCATAATAACATACAAGCAAAATTATTTCCATATTGCATTTTAAATGACTACCTTCATTTAATCCTTACAAGTTATCCATTTAAGATTATTTTTACTATCTACATTGGTTTTAATTATTTAACTTGTTACTCTCATTTATACCTTAAATGATATTAATATAATATTAAAAAAACTTGAGGTTTTAATGAAATATTTTGTCAAAGCTGGAGAAAGAATAGCATTGTTACAACTTTTGCTGCAAGTTTTTACATCGTGTTTTCAAATACATTAGGAAAATATTAGAATGGAACCTTGCCAAAACTGTAGTAGAGTCTACTGCTCAAAAAACGTTCATAGACATAACGAAAGTTTGTATACAGTGAGATATGCCGTAAAAGCTAGATGCTCACAGCGTATGTATAGATAGTTTATTTATTTATTGAACACGACAGGTTAGATACCTAACTGTGGTGTTCAACATACATATGACATATTCTATTCTAAATCATATTATATATGGGCAACGCCCTAGCCGAGCTGGTCTACCGGTTCCCGTAAGATCACCGAAGTCAAGCAGCTCTGGGTCTGGTCAGTGCTTGGACGGGTGACCGTTGCAGTACTCCAGCTGGTGTTGCCTGTGCGGCGTCCACCCAGCATCGTGAGGCCAATTGGGGAGCTACCTGAATAAAGAGGTAGCGATCACAGTTGAGAGTTTCGGCTCTCCTCTCCCAACACGTCTGGTCAGCGTGGGAGCAGTAGACAACCTCCTCCCTCCGGGAGAGGCCTCATCCACTAGTGGATTGAATATGGCTGTG
>JAGDQP010010680.1:13242-55108 GCA_022664845.1 Lepisma saccharinum
ATGAGTTGTTTTCAATCATATATATATATGATTGAAAACAACTCATATTTATATTAAATATGTCTATATCAGGAAATGTTTTAAGAATATAGTTGTATAAAGAGCATATTCTCCTGATAGGCGATATATCTAATATATTGGTCTTTGGGCCAGGAGGTGGAAAGCTTCATCACGAGGTCGAGTACCTCTATGTGTAAAGTGCAACCGTATTTCTGACAATAAGCTTTTCGAATTAATGTTGCTATGTAATAATCTGTGTAGAAAAGATAATAGAAAATAAACGATTCTATTTTCCAGATATTGTAATCTGTATTTCTTTGCCAGGTTTCTTTCGAATTTTGGATATATTCCAATTTCTTTGTAAGTCAGAAAGCGAACAAATTTGATTTACTTATTAAAACTATCTACAGAGAGACTTTAGTTGAATTTTTAACATAGCTTTGCTAATGTCGTCTTAAAAGTGAGATGGCTGCAAACGCTAGATTGTTGCTGTAATTATTTTTTAAGTTCGTTCACTGACGTTTATCTTGCCCTGTGAATACTTAATTAATACGTTAGCATTAATTAAGGTTTCCGTGTGCGAAATACTATGAAGTTTTCTGTTCTCACTTGCAGTAAAAGATGTGTGTTTGTGATGTTACGGAGGGCTGTTCGTTCTCACAGTTTACTTTAGTGCAGGTGAGACACTGAATTTTCTTATAATGTTTGAAAGCAAGTGTTCGTTTACGTGCAATGGTGACTTTCTATTAGAAAAGTTTTCGGTGCGGACAGTTTACGTCGAATTTTCAAATCTGAGTGCTGATAAACAGAAAATAACTTCCATAAATTATAGTTTGTTGCATATTTCAATAATGAATACCATTAGGCTTAGAGAAAAGTTAATAGAAACTTCAAAACTAAGTAAATACTCTTTAAGAATATGGGACTGTCCCAAGAGTGTATTGACTTAGTTTTGAAGTTTCTGTTAACTTTTCTCTAAGCCTAATGGTATTCATTATTGAAGTACGCAACAGACTATAATTTATGGAAGTTATTTTCTGTTTATCTGCACTCAAATTTGAATAATAGACATAAAACGAAAAGGGCGGAAAATCCGCTTGGATTCAGCTTTAAGCCAAAATCTTTCGTTCAGTTTTGAAGGCTCTTAAAAGCATGGGATTTGGTATTCATATAGTACTTGATCATCAAAATCCCAAAAAGTCCCAAAAATCAAACTTGTGCTTCGGCCGTCATCTTGGAAAATGGCGGCCAAAATTATGTTTTTAACAATTTTCGCGGAAACTAAACATCACATCGAAAAAGTTTTAAATAAAGTTTCTTCAGTATAAAATTATGAATCTTTTTGGTAATTATCTTTTTTTTTATTTGACCAATCCGGACGCAACAAAATGGTATCGAAAGAAAACCAGTTTGTTTTCATAATCCAAAACCTTTGATCAGTTTAAATAATTCTTAAAAGCATGGGATTTGGTATATAAGAAGTACAGAGTCATCAAAAAGATTGCCGGAGTTATAAACTATTATTATAAAAAAGTTCTCAAAAGATATACGCGTGTGATGGCATCTTGAAATGAAATGAAAATTGAATTTCAGTCTAGTCCAGTCTTCCTTAAATAAGCATTTAAGATGTGCATAATATTTCCATATATTTTCTTTAGATGCTAATAAATCTTTACACTTTTATGTTTCGATGACGCACAGTGGGTCAGAATGTCGAAAATGGGCCATTCAATGTGAAATTATTATACGTTTTAAACAAAATTCTTCCTCACCCTCTCAGATTTCTATAATTTTAACACGTTTTTATACTCGCTTTCTGGTCTGTCTGTTCGGTACAAATTTTGTAATCAATTTTAAACTCATTTCCCATCATCCGATTTCTTTGAAATTTTGTAAACTTGCTTGCTTCCGATGACAATACAATATTCAATCATTAGATATACTACAAAATAATCAAGTTAACAGTAATTAATTAATGAAATTTAGAAGTAAATTAAGTCGAACGCCTTAATAGTTATAGAACCAAACTAATTCTTCTGATGTGTATGGTAGTAGAAGAATCAGGATAAAAACTGTAAATTCTTCAAAAGCAACTGAAAAGGACTATCAGTTACTAACGACAACTATATTGTTTTCAGTCTTCAGAAATGATGTTATTATAGCTAAGAATTTCAACTAAAGGACTAAATTTGGTAACATTAATGGTTAGAGTGTATGTCTAGAAAGTTACACTACAGCGAAGAAGACGAAACCAATAAAGCAAAAATAATTAAAATAGGATTTTAAAAAACGCTTTTTTAAAGATGGACTAAAAGTAAAAAATAATAAATTAAATTAATCTTATGAATCGGAAAATAAAAGCATGGGTGCTCTTAGATATTATGATTTTATGATAAGGTAAGCAAGAGCACCCACGCTCTTATTTTCCGATTCATAAGATTAATTAAATTTATTATTTTTTACTTTTTAGTCCATCTTAAAAAGGCGTTCTTTTTCAAAAATTCTTTTCAATTAATTTTTTGGGGTATATTAGTGGTACCCGTTGAGGATATTAAACAATTGTTTATTTTTTTGATATTTTGACGCATAGGTTTTTGTTCTATGGAAGTTCAAGAAATCAAATGTTCCGTGTTTTTAGTTTACAAAATTACTTATTACTCAGCAGTGGTTGGTGATAAAGAGCTCAAATAGGGCTCATTTTAAAGCTCTTGTAATAAGCTTTCATTTGACATGACACGCGATGGGGTTGCACAAAATTTGTATCCCGAAAATTATTAAATTTGATTTTCTCAAAATTGGAGATCTCGAAACTTTTCACAAATTTCTTATATGTTGGTCATGCCTCCCTACAGCTACCATGCAAATTGTAATATGGGACGATGATAGGATCGTGAGATATAAAATATTTTCGTTATTTGCCTCGGGAAGAAAAGGCACTAGCGGTACACATTAAGATGGAAAACCTTTCGTAAACTTTGTATTTTTTGGTCATTTTAACACGTTTTTATTAACTTGCTTTCTTATCTGTCTGTTCGGTACAAATTAACTCGCTTTCTTGTCTGTCCGGTACAAAGTTTGCAATCGATTTTAAACTCACTTCCCAGCATCCGATTTCTTTGAAATTTTGTAAACTTGCTTGCTTCCGATGATAATACAATCAATATTCAATCATTAGATATACGACAAAATAATGCAGTTAACTGTAATTAATTAATTAATTAAATTAATTCGAAATTACCCTTAAATGCAGGCAATGCCGCAACTATTTTGTGAAAGTTTGGTTGCCTATCTCACAGGGAGTTTAATATTCATCTATTATATATAAAAAATAATTAAAATATCGATTTTTTGAAGAAAAAAAACAGACACGTTTTTTACAGATGGACTAAAAAGTACAAAATAATAAATTGAATTAATCTTATGAATCGGAAAATAAAAGCGTGGGTGCTCTTGCTTACATTATCATAAAATCATAATATCTAAGAGCACCCAAGCTTTTATTTTCCGATTCATAACAATTTATTATTTTTTACTTTTTAGTCTAACTTAAAAAGCGTGTTTTTTAAAATCATTTTTAATTGTTTTTTTAGTAATTAATAACTTCGGACCGTCTCGAGCTGCTAAATTTCTAAAATCCACAAACATCCATGCTCTAGTTGGGATTCGAACCCGGATCCCTGGAATTGCTTTCCTGGCGCCTCAGATCGAACGGCTGCGTATTAAGAATTTTGAATTATTTATGGCCTTTAAGCAGCTATGGCTCAGGCTCGGATTGGGAAGGGAAAGGATACAGTAAAAGTCGGCCAGAGCTTAAGTTCAATGTATCAACCAGATATCTGCCTGGTGTGACTTGCGGAAAACAACAGGTCACATTAAGAATATTATTTATTATTGGAACTGGGTACCTCGATCTTGGAACCGGGATCATGATTAGTATCCTGGAATTTAAAACTGATGGTTTGGATCTAATACTTGAAACCGGGTGCTCGGATCTGAATCCTGAAACCGTGAACCAAGTTTCATGATACGGGTGCCCCGGTTCTAAGAACTTGATCAGAGTCCTTAGTTTCTATTTCTAAGATGCGAATCCGGATCCTGGTTCCAATATTACGTACCGAAACAGGATCCATGTATTCATCCATATTATAGACTAATTCATAATAAAATAAACTTAATGTAAACCTAGACTTTTCCTCAGTCACACTAGCCAAATGCCGAGTTGACACCTTGAACTTAATCTCTGACCAATTTCTTATTGCATCCTTTCCCCTACCATATCCCAGCCGGAGCCATAAATACCTAACGCTATAGCCATAAATAATACAAATTCTTAATTTGGACCATTACTGTATTTTCCTCCCCAGACATATAACGAAAATATTTTATATCTCACTTCATTATCGTCCCAAATGACAATTTTCATGGTAGCTGTATGGAGGTATGATCAACATATAAGAAATTTTTGAATTTTTTTTGAGGCTGGCAACACTGTTACTTGCCGTACGCAGGAAAAAATATTGTCACGTGTACTCCAGAAATTGGAAACGATATAAAAATGAAGGGCAAAGGTACAATAGGAAGAGCGATAAAAATTTGGAAGTGGTACCTACGATATTCACCCTGTATATATTTTTCGATTGACTTTTTTCTGCCCTGACGTTGGCAGCCCTAGCGATGCCCCTAATTTTCACAGAGACATGAACAATACCTCGTTGGAAAGCTTATGAGGCACAAATTCCAAAGACGTAACTTTTGTGCCCCCTGTGCCCAACCTGTAAAAGAAGAAGAAGAAGAAAATAAGAAAATGGAAAAATATTTTTTTGAACTTTGTAGGACTTTGAGGGTCAACCCCCCCCCCAAAGGAGCTACAAGCATAAAAATTGGTATCAATAGAGATAAATGAATATAATAACTAATGATACCCAGTATATGACCATTGGGCTTGCGAGGGGTAAATGGGGGGTATTGAATTTACCCTTTTTTTCAGTGTATATTTTCTTATAAGAGAGAGAACCATATATTTGAACTTTGTGGGACGCTGGCAACACTGTCATTTGTCGTACTCAAGGAAAAAAAATCTCACATATACGCCAGACATTTGGGAACAATCAAATAAAATGAAGGACGTAGCAACAATAGAAATGAAGCAAACATGCAGTGTACTCACCACTCTATAGTCGCTCATGGTAACTCCGGTAACAGTGAGAGAACCAGAAAAAATCCAGCCCGTCCGACAAAATGTTCTATTTTTGGGCTGCTGATAGCATCTAGCCGCGAGCAATGGACCTTAAGGGAACTTCTCGACTCCCTTCATTGACACAATATTTATTTTTAGAACAGGAAAAATTCCTGTGTCGAAGCCACAAAGAGCAGAAAAACTTACTTTCATGGAATTATCTTTCCATGAACAATATTAGGTAAACAAATGCATCTTATTCTCTCTCGTAGGTACGACGTTCCGAATTTTTTTTCTCCCTTGCTATTACACCTATGCCATTCATTTCTTTTGTATGATTGTTACAAATGTCTGGAATATATGTGAGAGTTTTGTTTCATGCGTAGGACAAATGACAGTGTTGCCATAGTCCCACAAATTTCAAAAAATATATTTTTTCCAAATTATTTGACTTTCTTCTTCTTCTTCTTTTACGGGTTGGTCACGGGATCACAAGCGTTACCTCTTTGGAGTTTTTATCCAATAAGCTTTGCAACGAGGTATCGTTCATGTCTCTATGACAATTAGGGGCGTTGCTAGAGCTGCCAACGTCAGGGTAGAACAAAGTCCATCGAGAAATATACAGGGTGATTCTCGTGGGTACGACGTTCCGAATTTGTTTCTCCCTTGCTATTGCACCTACACCCTTCATTTTTTGTATTATTGTTCCCAATGTCTGGCGTATATGTGAGAATTTGTTTTCTTGCGTACGACAAATGACAGTGTTGCCAGCGTCCCACAAAGTTCAAATATATGGTTCTCTCTCTTATAAGAAAATATACACTGAAAAAAGGGTAAATTCAATACCCCCCATACACCCCTCGCAAGCCCAATGGTCATATACAGGATATCACTAGTTAGTATATTCATTTATCTCTATTGATACCAACTTTTATTCTTGTAGCTCCTTTGGGGGGGGGGGGTGATCCTCAAATGCTGAGGAGGAGAGGGAACCAGAAACACCCAATTTTGCCCCCTACCCCTCCGCCGCGGGACCCCCGATACGAATGAAATGCACATTGTTAGAAATTTTCAGTCTTCCTAAAGAGATTGACACCTAAATCATCTCTCTAGGTAAATTAGGAGCTGAGCTACTGAGGTTTAAAATCCTGGATCAGCCCTTAAGCCGTTGGGCGTGAAAAGGCTCAACTCGATTTGAAAGATTTGCTACATATATCAAAATAATACAAAATTAATTTTATGAGACGCACTGAAGATAATGATAAGAGTTTAGTAATACTGGAGACACTAAAGAATAGAATAGGGAACCATATGTCAAAATAATTAATTAATGTAGAAATTGTAAATGAAAGAACGCAATTGAAGGTATCAGGAGAAAATAAGGATACAATGCGTGGACAGTATTAAAGACTGTAATCCTACACCAAGAAAATCAAGTAAAATTAACTTTACGGTATAAATTTAGGCTGGCCGTGATGACAATAATTTGAAGTGCGTAGGGTGAGTTGGATGAATATGGGGCAGTGGTGGAAATGGGAAATTGTAAGGATTTTTGGGTGTAGTTGAATCTTCAATGACGCATTGTATGAACACGTGAGGCTGTCAACACTACACGAGTCTTTGAGTATCACGTAAGTGCTATTACGACGAGTATTCTGGTTTAAGAGAGATAATTTGCTGTTGCAAGCGTATGCAGATTCTTTGATTCTATTTTGCATATGTAAAGACAAGAGTAGAACGAAATATAAATAAGTACTACAAGAAACTATTAACAAGTTAAGAATCTTCACACAGACAAGCCAAAATGGGGAATCTTCTTTACATGATGCTATTATGACAATGATGCAACTGCAAACGAAATGTTTGCTTTTGGAAGAGTCCTAAGCAATCAGCGAAATATGAGCACAAGTAGAGGTGAATGGGTATGGCCAATCGAAAAGAAGAATTTCAAGCTAATGAATTCAATCGTTCTTACCATCTTGTTCCAAGAACACTTCAATTGTAGCATTCACAAAATTCCCCCAAAACACTTTAGTGCTTATTACTAGCTCCTGTTATATGTGAAACAAGGGCTGTCAATTCCATATCAGTATGTTTCTTTTCCCTATTTATGATCACTTCTTTTAGTGTCAAATTTTAATTTGATAACGCCAAGCACTACCCAGTGAGTAATCATATAATTATTTAGTCATGATTTAACGAAAACTAAAGCTTACTAAAGTGCGCTGTTTTTACTTGAATTGATTTATGACTTACCGGCTATAGTAGAAGTCGGCCTGGGCCTTAGTTTGAGGTACCATCCCGGAATTATCATCCAAGATACGGACGCTCAGTGTATGTTATTTTTTAAAAGTATTTCCCATGTTCGTATTCTTGAGTCTTTCAATTCTTCTTTTGTTCTGTGAACAGTTCTTTGGTCATTAAGTATTCACTTAATAATACAAAAAACCTATCCGCCGTAGTTATTGAGATGAATACAGGTATGTTTACTTAATCAGCAAAGTAAAAATTAGAAATATGGATCACATATGAATTGTTCAGTTATGGATTTGTATCAGAATTTTGTAGTGAGTGGGTTGGCTGTTTTTTTTTTGTTACACTTATGTTGTATATTTACTGTTTCATAAGCTTACATGATTTTATAAGGTTCCGATATTTGCTCATTCGGGGTAATATGAGTTTAGGTCATGATCAATTCTTTTCTTATAATAATGCTTGTTTACGGAGCTCATTACTGAAAATCGATATACTTATAATATTTGTTTATTATACCGTGTTTTTACTTTCTGTGTTAATGACTGTAGTAGTTCTGTTGTTCTGATTTATTTTCTGTTAAAGTGTTCATTCCGTTAAGATGTCCTATAGTACAATGAAAAGTTAGAACGACAATTTGCACCCAGATGTGGATATCTGAAGTGATGGCGAAGAAAATAGTTTTAAAAAAAATAATGAAAAGTTGAGTGAAACATATATAATTCACAGTGAGTGCGTATAGTATAAGAAATATAAGGTAAGGTTGTAACATCACTAGATTGAAACGAGCCAATTAAATCAAATTCTCTGAAAGGAAATCAGTTTCTCCTAATTGCTTTCGTTAAGGCGCTAGTCTGTGTAACAAACAGATGAACTAACTGCAAATAAAAATGAAAATCCGCTGAGAAAGGAAAGATCAGAACCGAAACGAGTAAAGACACTTGAACTTGGTTTCAAGGATCTTCCGCTCTGGATACCATGATGATGAATGCTACACTAAATTCGTTTGTAATTTGAGAACTCCACATTTTTACAGAATTATCTGAGTTGTAGTGCAGTTGTCAGATAACTTGGCTTGAGATCTATATACCAAAATCTATTATGAATAATACATTGCAGTGCACCCACTTACTTCCAATGGAGTTCTCGATAGCTTGCTGTGCTTTTTGAACTCCTAGTCGAAATCCTTCGAGTTCTGGACGAAGTCTGAGTCCTCGGTGATAGTATAACAGACTGTGTTCAAAGTCTCCCAAATGGTACAGAGCTTCTGCTTTCTGGTAAATAGCTAAAATAACACAAATACAAAACCTATTTAAGTTGATGCATAGCGTTACAATACATTTATATCATTTTAGATCGTTAATCTATAAAATTCTGGATCGTTAATCTAAAATTACAGTCATATACTTGTATCTACATTAGAACTAAACATTCACAAGATTTGAGAGTTAAACATGATATCAATTAAAGAACTCATAACAAATTCAAGCAGTTTTATGTCCGAGAAAAAAAAACTTGCAGGTTGCAGTGAATGTCGGAACACAGAAGTTATTATAGTGAATAATTTGTCACTATGTTAGTCTATCTTAATTAGTTTGGACGTTGTTGAAATTGAGAAATGACCGAGGGCAACCAGAATAGTAAATATGGAGATTGCAAGACGAGGAAGAAATGTTACTCGAATATGAGTTCAATTTGAGAACTGATCATCCGCTATTATTATTTAAACAAGGAATAGTGAGGCCGTGTAGTTTGTGAATATTTCTGGCAAGTAACCAATGAAGTCATGATCATTTCGTACACTACGCTTGGGTTATATGCTTGCAAAGCACACATATAGCATATACCTAAAACTCTCAAGTAAATCACAGCATCAAAAATTTGGTATGCACTTAATTTTATGTCAATATCACAATCCTTTAATAGGTACATTCCGTTGAATATTCTATTATTCTCATTAACAACGTGATCAAATGAAACGCCTCACACAATTTCCTTTACTTTTTTGTAAATCATACCAATACGAATAGATATATCCTAACATTCAAAGGTAGAAATTGCCACAGTTTTTGTTTTTCTCAACTTTTTGCATATAGTCAAGAACAATATTAGGATCTCAGAAAAAGACAGTGCAACAAATAATTGGATTAGCCTGTAGGACTACTAGAAAGAGGCTATATGACTCATTAGGAAACGGAAATTTCTTCTAAGAGTCTGCAATTAGAAGATTATACCCAATTTTTAAAATGGTAGGAAAAGCAACGTTTCATGGTATAATAAATTTAAAACACACGTATATAACACTTTCATGAGGATATAGATATATTTAGGTTCGAAACAAACTAAATACCAACTTACTCATTAATGCTCACAAGAAACTACTTAAAGTACGAGGTAGGCGTATATAACGATCATTTTAGAAGAGAGCAATATAGAGAAGCATATAATTCAAATCAAGCCGTGTGCTTATTTAAAGAAAGCAATAGCAATCAGGATATGTTATTTGCAACAAACGTAGGTTGGATCCTTGTCAAGAATTTGCAACTGTTTGTGTCAAGTGATAGCCATCTGTCGAGCGAGGCAACGCCCTAGCCGAGCTGGTCTACCGGTTCCCGTAAGATCACCGAAGTCAAGCAGCTCTGGGTATGGTCAGTGCTTGGACGGGTGACCGTTGCAGTACTCCAGATGGTGTTGCTTGTGTGGCGTCTACCCAGAGTCGTGAGGCCAATTGGGGAGCTACCTGAATAAAGAGGTAGCGGACTCCGGTCACGAAAACCGGCATTAACGGCGAGGATGGGCCGAGATGCCGACCACATCTCTCCTCTACGGCATGAGTGCCTAAGCCAGCTGGTAGGCCTGGGCCCTTAATGGGCTGTCATGCCATGGGGTTTGTTTGTTTTTTGATATCCAGCTGTCGGCATTTCATGCTAGATTATGAAGCAGGGAGTGTGTACCATGTGCACTCTGTCCTGTCCAGGTATAATGAAGGTAGGTAAAGAAGAGCACTGAGCTGCCGTAAGTTCTTTGATGGCTGAAGAGGTAACCAGAACAAACATTCAACAAATTAGCGCAATATCATTGTCTCTATCAACAGTGGAAGAAGAGATTTTCATATAGATGTTTGTTGATCCACCATGCATTAGGAAGAAGCACTTGTGCTGCGGTTGGATAGAGCCACGCTACGGATGTTGGGCGTCCGTAGATTCCAGTCGAGCGACGATGTGAAGAAAGTAGGGAGAACTTGGTTTTGGGTGAAGCCTGCTGACTCATCCTACTGGTAGGCTGTCAGCCGCTTTTCTGTCGTAATGAAACAAGTGTTTGACTCTTGCGGCGGTTGCTTTCAATGTAAAACATGCATTCAGTATGCAGTGCTGAGTAACATCTTTTTAATTCACTATCTGTTTTAATTTGGTAGTTTACGACTATCAGGCAGCGACACGGTAAGGGAATAATGGCATCAGTGTTTAAAAAGTTCTCTAAAATTTGGAGGCCAATGAGGCTACCGGAAATTTTTTTTCAGAAGTCATTTGTAAGCACTGGTGGCCTCATAATATAAATTACATGCATGTTACATAATAATGCACCATAACATTTAAATTAGACAAGAACTAGGATGAATTACCATGCAAATAACAAAAGATGAAACAGTCCTCCCTTCTATACTCTTCCTATCTTCCAAGTATGGTTTTCAAACCAGAACGTCGAAATCAGCACAATTTAGAGCAAAGAACTGGTGGCCAAAATTGGCCACCAGGTGTAACTTCAGGTGGTCAGATCTAATGATTGGTGGCCCTGGCGCGCAATTTTGCATACTTTTTAAAAACTGAATGGCATAACATTTAGTTGGTCTCCATGACAAGTTCATTATTACATGACATGTTTCCATTTTCATTCAATTAGATTACTAGTTTCAAGCAATAAACTAGGTTATCCCATGTTGAGAAAAAAGTATCATGACCGAAACTACACATCCAGTAGTGTATGCTACAAGTTCACTGAATATAAGCTAGTCTAGCAGTACGCATATAATAATTATTCATGCACTAAAATATTAGAATGTTGTTATTTATTCCGAGAACACACTGTTACGTGTAGCGAAGTATCTGATAGAGTAAAACACAGTTACATATTTTAACATATGAAGACAAATAGCATTTCCAGACCCAAGCACATGATAATTCATGCTTCTGCTATATCACTACTAAAATATACCGTTACGTTAACTAATCTATATGATTCCTTTCAAATCAAGATGAACGGTGTATTTAATACAAATAATATTCTATAATAACTGTCAATACTCTGCGAATGTTAAAGCTTGAATTAAAATGCTATTTAAGAATTCATATCAAATGCACAGTTTTCAAATAACTATTACGGATGGCTTCTTACAGGATCTGATAGAAAAGAATTTACCTCGTACAAACTTCTTATCCACACTAAGCACGGCCTCTGCGTCTTTGAGAGCGAGATCTGCTTGACCCAGTAGCAAGTAACATTTGCTTCGAGCTACCAAAGCATTTTTGTCTCCAGGTTCCAATTCCAATGCCTACAAATACAAGATACTGCATCAGTATTATTTTATCTAATTATTCTAGTATACTCACGGTGATAATGATAATGATAATATCAATCATAATAATGATAACTATGATAATGAGAATCTTATTGAATGTTTAAAGATAAAATGATGTTTAAAGATAAAAGATATAAAGATAAGATAAAATTAATTTTATGGGCGGTAACAGCACTATGGCTTACGACCGTCCCGGTTGAATGTTGAATAACAAAGTTTTTATGGACAATTTGTTATACATATACAAAATAGACCACATTGCTAATAATAATTTACTTGGGCTTTGGTGTATCTATCCTCATATATTCGTTAGAATGTCACAGAATATTTAAGATTTATATGTAAGAAATGCCTCTTAATAAGGAAAACTACCCAATGATCGTCATTGTCTACAATATGTTCCACCACTCGGATTTTATATTAGTTGAAAGAGGAACCGGAAAATGACACCTAAAGCTATAATCAGTTACTATCTAGTACCGATTACGAAAACATATACACACTGTGTATAACAAAAATACAGTTTTGTATAAATCTGACCATAAAATAGTATTTTGTGTACAAGAAGTGTACGATGTATGGGCAAGAAATGCTGTAAACTTATAATGTCTTGTTGAAGAAAAAAATTATAAACTTGTTTTGCACTTCATAAAACAGGTTGAAAGGAGTAGAGTCATTGACCTACGTAGATTCACACAACCTGTGAAGACAGAAGACATAACACTGGCCACTTATCACTGCACCTCCTAACAGAAATTACGGACGGTCATTGTAGAAATGTACCGGAGAACTGATATGTGGAGTCATTCACATTCCTTAAGTTATAATATATGTCAGTATATAATATTTTGGTCACCTACGTCAACACGCAAATCGATTTATATAAAGTCACATTTGTTTTTAATTATATTGTTTTTTTTTTAAATTATTATCCATTTTTCAGAATCAGTATCGAAAAGATTAGTATATGCAATTCAAATATATTTAAACATTTTGAATCAAATATTTTTTGCAATCATATGAGTGCATATGCAAGGACATTTACTCGGCACACGAATACAAACGAATAATTACTTTCAGAACGATTTAGAAGTAAAGAGTGAATATATAAAATATATTTAATAGTGTAAAATATAATCATTAATTAAATAATTCTGATAATATTTGTCCATTAAAATATTTCCTATTCTAGTAGAACAAATTAGAACTATTTTTCTGTTGTGCAAGCTGTCTTATTACCGACTGTGTAGAGGTATATAAAGCGTTGCATCTCCATATAAGCTCACTTATTCTTGAACTCATGAGCCGAAAGGTTCTAGGATTCCTTAATAAATAGGTCAATTATTTTCCTGTTGTTTTCTTTCTTGTGTTCTTTGCTATGCATAATTCTTTACATACCCCTTCCTTAGGGCTAGACCATACACTACATGAATAGAGGTTTTCTGGTTCTGCTTTGATTGTAGTTCCAATCTAATATTTTTTGTTTTTCAGCATCCAAATATAAACCCTCGCCTAAGCCGGAGGAACAGTAATAAATATATAGCTTGGACCAGGATTAATCGGGGACGTTACAATGTCCACGTCTCCTTGCAGCAGAGCCTTGAATGTGACTTTGAACTCATATCCCATCTACCCCAGTCACTGGATTTGGCAACATCAGACTCCTATGTGTTTGCATTGACGCGGTGCGTGAGTGATATGAGGACGAAGACAAATTGTCTTTATAGACTAGCAGAACTGGAGCATCGCTGGGAAAATTGAATAACCATACGAGACCTTAGATAGAGTAATCTTATGGGAGCCATTTTTTTTTCAGAGGTACACAGAAAAAAGTCCTAGTAAATCCAGCTATATTTGCATTGCTAAACTGTATTGTTAAAATTTATAGTAATAGTAGCCATAATGGTGCTACGGTAACGATACCCTTGTGCTAAGCTGCCTATATCTGGTATTGTTGTATAGTTGTGATTTCTAAACAATTATACCTAATTTTACATTCCTGGGAAAATCATATGTAATGTTATGGCTGATAGAACAATATTCCTTCATGGCCTACAAGTTTGACAATATATTTATTGCTGTTCGAATAATACTGTATGGTTTTGGATGTATGCACAGAAAATGAATGAAGTATAGTCACTAGAACAATACAGTTACGTTGGACACTGTGTGGTTGGAAGCCATAGCAAAATGTAGCTAAGGATGACGAAGAATTTGTTATGATCTCATCTTATATTATGGCATGAATATTATTGTTATAAATACAAAAATAAGTTCATGGTACAATTTTAAGTACTTTCACAATGTTTAGTGATGTTTTGCTAATGTTTTTAAAAGTTGATTAATCGATGGCGTTACTGTAGCTACTATTTCTAAATGCCTGACTGCAAGAATAGTGATAATTCTCGAATCAGAATTTGTAATTAACGATTACTGCTAATGATTTATACGTATTGTATTATGTTCGAATGTAATGGAAATTTTTCATTCATAATGTTTTTGCTAAAGTTTACACTACCAAATGTATGTAATAGTTGTATACTAATGGTGAAACTAGGTTTCATCAGATAAGAAATGTTGATTTTATATTAAAACGATGTTATATTGAAATAGATTCCACCATGTACGGAGGCCATTTAGCAATACATATGGTCACAGCAGCAATAACATATCGTAGCTTTAGCAATACGACATTGTCGTCATATTACTACAACAATACTATATGGTACCCTAGGTAAATTTCTATTTCTATTTCTATATATATATATTATAGATGGGTCGATACCAGAATTTCTCAATACTCGACGCTGGTACTTTTTTTATCTTTGGTACTCGATACTTTCTTCCAGTGTTCGATTTGCTAAAACTACGAAGGGGCTAGGAGTCTAAAACTAGTGGTTGCTGGTAAGTTTCAACATACTACCTGTTTGGGCAGAAAGACAAAGGTTTTATCCCTGGTTGGGATGATATTCGAAAACAACAACCGGGGATAAAGTCCTCACGTACCAAGAAAAAGCATCGGGATCCCTCGGCAAATCGAACACTGCTTTCTTCAACATTGTTTTACGATGCAGATGATACATATGTAATTGAAAGTATCATATAAATTAGAGATGGGTTAATACCAGAATTTCTCGATACTTATTTCTGACCTTCAGTACGTGCTACTTTCTTCAACATTGTTCTATCCCACACAGCGCAGCTACATTCTAGGAATATGCTACGAATATCTCCGTCGGGATATTGGAATATCCCAAGGATATTCTACGATATTCTTGGTATGTGCGTAGGATATTCTCTACGAATTTCTGAACTCCAGAATGAGCGCATATCCTAAGGATATTCCTGGGGATATCCCAAGTATATTTACGAATATGTCGAGAACAATTATTCTTTGCAGATATTCTCAGAATTTTCTTGAAATTCCAACTTAGAAAGCTCATTTATTCTAAAAAGTATAGTATATATCCTTATTTGATCCTAAATATTCTGAGACATTGTACCCATATTGTGGATCTAAATAGGATATCCCTGGGATAGATAGCCTGTGCTATGTCTATGTGGGACAAAAGTAACATATTATGTTTTCTATCGTTTAACTGTTCTACTGTAATACCTTCTTCTCTCTTAAATATTTACAATAATTCTGCATAGTTTGATCTTAAATATGCAATTCTTTACCACTTTGTTTTACAGAGGAATAGAAGTCGTCTTTCTAAGATTTGAAACTGTTAAGTTAATACTTCTTTCATTTAATAGGGTATATCAAAAACTAAGAAAACCAACAATAATACCTAAAAATACTTTTCAATAACTGGATGTTATATTTTTTGTCACGCGCTCTCCCTCATCTCTCTCTCTCTCTCTCTCTCTGTCTCACTGACACATCGGAAATATTAAGAAGTCAAATAATTGTTTTTAAAGGTCACTGAGGGGTATGACCATTATATTACACCTAATAACTGTACAATAAGGTGAGGTACTCATATTGTGCACTCCATACTGCACAAATCCACAAATGAACAATAAACTTGATGTTAAATTAAATCAAAGCGCAGAAAAATGCTATTAAAAAATACAACATCCACCTGTAGGAACGCTATTCATGGAATCACCACTCCAGCTGACTATATGGTGCATCCAGTAAGTAATTCAACTTCCATTTCGTTGATGGCACAATCAACCTGAGCTGAGAGCACACCTCCAAGTTCTAGCCGACCTCCCCGTTTTGTCAAAATTTACACTACTTAATCTCCAAAATACCTCAAAGTGGTTAGGACAGTTACTTTTACTTTTACCGCTCAGCAACAATTTTGTTTTTAAGTTTGTCATATTTGGACGCAATTTCCTCAGTAAACTTAGTTTCAGAATGAAAAGATTTTTCACATGCGGGACATTTATGCGTTCTAAGAACTGATCAAGTTTTATGATGGACCAGGAACTGGTTTAGATTTTATAGCTAAATATTTACTGCAAGAAATTCCAACTGTTCAGTGTTTGGCTGGAAATATTGCGCATTGGTACACTTCACATCAAAAAAATTGCGACAGCGAACGCCATGCAGCTAGGCCACCCAAATGCCACCATCGTATCCCATGATTGTGTCTGATAAACAGAATCCCGTCTTTTTCCTTCCTTCGTCTCTCCTATACTAAAATCAGCAAACATCATGAGCACATCCTTTCTAAAATGTACATGTATTTGTATCGATAAAATGAAAGAGTAATAGCGAGACGAAACAATATACATAAGTTGATGCAGGCAAAAACTTAAACACACACAATGAAAATTTCAATCCGATGGATGTCTGTTAGACAGAGGCTGAGAAATGAGAGAGAGAGAGATAAAAGGGGAGAGAGAAGAAGAAGACGAAAAAGAATAAGAGGAAGTACAGATAAAATATGGAATTTAAACGTAGTAAAAAAAGAACCTAACATTATAAAGTTCAGTTCACACAAATCCAACAGCAATACAGAAGTGATTTTCTGATTATATATTTTTTCAGGGTTATTCGAATATATAGACAGATGATTCATTAAGTCACTTTAAAAATGGAGACCAAATTTGGTGGTCAGATTTAAATACTCATGATTTTTAGTGAAACTCGAGAGTTTTGAGACACATCTAAGATAATATCAAAAGTGTAACACACATACTTTGTTTGCGCGATGTTCGATTGCAAATTCGGTGGAGCTCATTAAACGTACTAGTTCGGAATACGTTGTAATCAGGGATTCTGTCAGGATTTTCAGATTGGGGGGTGTAAAATCAAAATTGGGAGGGTGTACGTAGTGTTTTGCACGGTTTCTATCAACGTTTGACCGAAAAAATTAAAGTTGGGATGTAGTCTCGAGGATTTGGGGCTGACACCCTCGCAGAAGGGCCGGGGTCTGGCGGAATCGCTGATTGTAACGAACCCAGTAGATACAGTAAGTCATACATTCCATTCCAGACTACTAAGACAAATTGAACATACAAACAAAATGAATGAATGATAATTTTTCTGCATATTTCTATTAGAAAGAGCCAAGATTATATATCCAAACTGTATCAAAATGAAAAGTTACAAATGTTCAAAAGCAAAATTAGCATGTTCTTTATAGGCATAGTAAACCTTACATGTTCCACATTTCAAACGTGAAAGAAGAAACATATTTAATAATTCATTGATAAATAATAGGATGGAAAAGAATTTTGTACAAAACTAATATAAAAATAATTCTTCTCTTGAAATAGCCCTTAAATAGTTTGGGTCAGGCCCTGTCACTGGGTCATCGAAAGTGGTCCGGAATTTGCTCTGGAGCACGGACAAAAAGAGAGAGTGTATCTAAAGTAAGAGAAAAATAAGCATGAATAGAAACAGAAGAAGAAGAAGAGAAAGACACAGCCAAGACACGATAACAATGCATCCAGAAAGAGAGGAATAGAGAAAGACCAATGAAAAACATAAAAACTACATTATCATTATACTAAAGAACAGATAAGTTTTACGATATGAGTAGAAAATGGCCCCCTTTTTTTCGCTATTTCAAGAGAATAACTCTTTTTATATTAGTTTGGCACAAAATTCGATTCCATTCTATAATTTATCAATATACTATTAAATGTGTATCTTTTTCAACGTTTGAAATGTGGAACATGTAAGGTTTACTATGCCTATAAAGAACATGGTAGTTTTGCTTTTGAACATTTGTAACTTTTCATTTTGATACAGGTCGTCGGATCGATCCCTGCTCATGCCATGTGGGCTTTGTGGTGGACAAATACCATGTGCGTGGGTTTTCTCGGGGTGCTCTTGTTTCCTCCCACTTTCTTCATTCCATCAATTCATCCCATTATCATCCATACGGCCTGAGCCATAGTTGCCAAAAGGCCTTAAAATAAATTCAATTCATTTTGATACAGTTTGAATATATAATCTTGGCTCTTTCTAATAGAGATCAAGCGGAAAAGTTATAATTCATTCATTTTCTTTGTATGTTCAACTTGCATTAGTAGTCTGGAATGGAATGTATGGCTTACTGTATCTACTGGGTTTGTTACAATCAGTGATTCTGCCAGACTCTGGCCCCTCTGGGGGATCTCAGCCCAAAATCTTCGAAACTACCCCATCGTTAACATTTTTATGGTCAAAAGTTGATAGAAATATTGCAAAACTACTTACACCCTCCCAATTTTGACTTAAAACCCACATCTAGAAATCCTAGCAGAATCCCTGATTACAATGTATTCCAAACCAGTACGTTCAATAAGCCCCACCGAATTTGCAACAGATTCACATGCGTGTTACACTTTTGACATTATCCTAGATGTGTCTCAAAACTCTGGAGTTTCACTATAAATCAAGAGTATTTAAATCTGACCACCAAGTTTGGTCTCCATTTTTAAAGTGACTTAACGAATTTTTCAAGCACCATTCTATATATTCAAAAGCCCTGAAAAAATATAAAATTCAAAAGTCACTTCTATCTTGCTGTTAGATTTCTGGGAACTGAACTTTATAATGTTAGATTCTTTTTACTACGTTTAAATTCCATATTTTTATCTGTACTTCTTCTTCTTATCTCTCCCCTTTTCTCTCTCTCTCATTTCTCTGCCGCTATCTAACAGACATCCATCGGTTTCAATTTTTCATTGTGTGTGTTTACATTTCTCCTTCCATCAACTTATGTATATTGTCTCGTCTCGCTTTTTTCCTTTCGTTTTATCGATACTAATACATGTACATTTTGAAGAAAAATGTGCTCATGATGTTTGCTGATTTGTATGGGAGAGACGAAGGAAGGAGAAAGAGGGAGTCTGTTTATCAGACACGATTATGGGATAAGAAGGTGCCACTTTGGTGGCCTAGCTGCACGGCGTTCGCTGTCGCAATTTTTTTAATGCAAAGTGTAGCAGCACGAAACTTTACAGACGTGTTTGTCACATCAAAATAAAACAAAAGTTTATCTAACATTTTGCTGACAAAAGCCTTGTTTGAACAGTGTTGCCACTTTAATTTCCTGTCTATTAAAATATGACAGTCAACAATGTGTCTTGATACTGGTACCAAACTTCACTCATGTGTTTCTCACATCAAAGCAAGACGAAAGTTTATATTACAGAGAATTTTTTCCACAATGTAGTCACGATGTATGCAATGAATATTAGCGAAAGAAAACCGAATTGTTCACATTTTGTGCTTATTTAATAAACAATATTTTCATACTTTAGAATTTCTTTGAAGACCAGTCGAAGTAGAGTAAAACCGGGCAAAGTGGCATACATTTTTATTTATCGTGTCATAACTTTGAAACAAAATGCGATAACTAATTGTTTAATACACTGATAGAAATTTGAAATCTTTCCTACAATCCATCGTAAATTGAAAAAGGAATATTGAAGTTTGTGGATCATAGACAATATTTATTAGAGGTATGTAAAATTCCATTTCTATGCGTGCAAAATAAAGCATACCTTGATACCAATTTAATACTTTTATATAATAATCTAGTTCTAGAGTGTATAATAGTCTAGTGATAAGTGATCAATAAAAAATAATTTTAAAATTGTTACAACTGGAATAGAATTAACAATGTGAACAAACTTCTGGTTTAATGTTATGTCATTTCCAGATACGTTTCACTTTGCCCGATTTTGTATTTTTCTTTTTGTCCGCTTTAATACTTTTTACAAGACCTGGCAGCCTTTTCTTCACCACATTCTAAAAGGTCGTTCACTCACATATAGGGTTTTCTCTACTCTACTCGCGCGCCAAGTAGTAAGCATACTTTTCCATCACGTAATAGAGTTGCCGTCACTAACCTCTCTATAGTGGTACTAATCATAAATTTTTTCGTTGCACGTGTGCTCGAAAACAACGAAATTTCACTTTGCCCTTGTTTCCCTTACTTTTCGATCTCCCCTCTATTTCCAATGGCCAAAATCAAGGTTACTGATTTCAAACTTTAATCACTTTCTTGCTGTTCTTTTTCGATGAGGCGCTAACCGACGTTACGGTTGAACGAAAGATAAAATTTGAGGGCCGTCAGTAAGACGCAAGTTAGCGTTGAGATTCTACTAATAATCGCGAAGCCTCCGCGTGGTCCTTGATAGCATCTAAACATTCAGTGAGCCAAGGTATGGAAGCAACTTCAACAATTGAATTTTTGCGATAGGTTGGTAACACTGATAATTGAATTTAGTTTTAAGGCCTTTAGGCAACTTTGGCTCAGTCCGGATGGATGATGATGCGAGAATGGTTGGAACGGAAAAAGTGGGAGGAAATGGGAGCACTAATAGAAAACCCACGCACACGGTGTTTGTCCACCAGAAAGCCCACATGGCACGAACCGGGATCGAACTGAGGATCCAACGCAACGGATGTGAGCACTCTACCACTGGAATATCCGACCAGAACTACCTCTATGACCTGTACAAGTATCAAATACACATATATGGAAAATTTGGTGTAAATTAACGGACGCGTGTAGATAAGTAACAGACACTCAAACATGCATAACACTGATAACTAAGGTGCTTGTGGAAGAAAACATCAACAATATTTGTTTTATTGCGTCGAATAATGTTTATTCCAAGTTTGGTGCGGATTGTCTAACGGAATGGAAGTAATTAAAAAAAAACGGATTTTTTAAAAGAATAGGTTAGCAACATTAACGCACTGCACCCATCAATACGGTTCTAAATCTCTGAGGTAATCTAGCGAAGATGTGTTCAACAACACTGCAATCAACTCTCAAAACCTTGTGGTTCATTAGATATTCCCACTTGCACCAATCAAGACTGCTGGATGGATAAAGCGGTAATATAAGGTCCCTTATTATCAGCCACGACATTAACAGTCTAAAAGGAACCGAAGACCGAAAGAACGGATGAAAGCATAGGGAGTTTTAGTTAAATTTTAATTCGAGACATTAGTTGCTATCTTCTGCTATAAAACTTTAATAAGCCTAGTTAAATAATTGCTCTATGCATCTACATTTGACAATTCAAACTTAAACGAAGGTAAAAATACAATTTATTTCATCTACCTTATTAATGATCTTGAGACCTGTTTCCACATTCCCAAATTTCATTTCGTGTTCTCCATGTGCGAGCACCGACGACACATCTGCCTCCTCAGGGATAGCCAACAATTTGCTTCTCTCCATCTTTTTCTTGGCCTTCAACGACTGTTTGATGTCCTTATTACCTAAATTCACCGCCGCTGCACGATCTTTGTCTGTGTAGATCTCCTCACGACGAGTTCTACGTCCTCGACGATGTTTCTTCAAATCCCTGGTCAGCTGCATGAATGTAGCCTTTTGATTCTGTGAAGTCCACTTTACGTCATCTTGTTTCCGGTCTTTGTCACTGGTGTCTGTTTGGTGTGTTGTATCTCCACCCGAAGTGGTTTCAGGAACTTTTTCAACTGTTTTACTGGGTTTAGCTGTTTCTGTCAGAATTGGTGTCATAACGGTTCTTTTCACCAACTTCTTTAAAGTGTCTCTTCGACCACTTATAGGTTCTTCATCTGATTCGCTGTCCTCTTCGACTCTCAGAAAACTTTGTATTACTTCGGTGTCTCTTGCAATCTGTAACATGTGTTGGTCATGTTCACTTAACAGTTTTGGTAGACGAAGTTGGTATCCAAAGTCTTCAGTGGACTTCGTTTGCTCTTCAGGACTTTCAGGAATCGGCTCCATTGTATCAACACAAACACGAAACTTTTATTTGAATTTAAGTAATTGGTATGAGAATGAAGAAAAATATTATTGGATTCTTATTTCTGCTGTGACGTCCTGTGAATTACAACATCGTATGAGAAAAGGAGTGGTTTCGTGTGTAACTAATAGACATTGCGATTACTTGTCATTAATGCTTTATGTGTCTATTTACTATACTTATGTTTATTTTCCTTGCCTGTGTATTTTTGTTGGTTTTAATTAAGCGGAAACGTTTTACTGTCTTAAAATATAGTATTATTGCAATATATTTTGCTGCAGCAGTTTTAAGTGCAGTATTTTTTTTAGCGACGACTGATGACATTTGAATTATTCACTAAATTCATAATACAGGATATTGAGTTTAGAGTTACGTTTATAAGAAATTTAGTGAATCACTACTTAGTAGTTTAGTCTCTTCACAGTGAAACTACCAATCTCACCTAGCATAATATTTTCAATAGAATGTTGACCGATGTTATTACTGCTTATAGATAATTACTAGAAAATTATGGCAGAATTTTCCATTTTGAAATAGTATTTAAGGTAGGTTGTGTTCATATTATAAAATCATATATATCTGCTTGATTGGTAAATTACTTAATGTAGGATCTAAGAGATTCTACATTATATGAGAAAATGTGGGATATACGTTGTAATGAAAAGTGTGTTTATTAAGCAATATACGTACGACAAAATTTAATATAATCAAAACGTGTAATTATAATTACAAGCTCGATTACTTTGTAAATCTTCAAGTTTGTTTGTTATATCGCATTGGTAAACTAGTATGTGACACCATCAAAGCCAAGATATTCGTAGCCTTCAGAATTTTAAGATCAATACACTTGCAACTTCTAAAGGCAAGTACTATTGACACATGACTTATTTACTGCATAAATATGTAAAAATGATTATTGTTTACTGTTTTATATGACGTAGAACAAGCTTTTTTATATAAATATTTTCTACTGATCGAGCCAAACTATTTTGCCCATGTTAACCTCTTAAATTGCAATAATTATAGACCTAAAATATTGGTAACTCGTTCTGAACACCGTGATTAGGTTAGGTTATGCATTAACACTAAAGTAAATCAATATAATGAATTAGGAAAAGAACTGTTGAAGAGTCTTCTTTAGTTTAATATCAATGAAACTCCGATACGTAAATGCTTTAAAATCTACTGTGCAATGGAGAAGATGATAAGTCAATAATAGTAAATCTTAACGCGTGCTTTACGTTTTTTTAATATTACTTTTTGCAATCTTAACTATAATAATATTTCATGTCTGTACGTTATGCATTATTATTATTAGAACAAACTATTGTTTTTTTATTATTTTATAACACCTCAAGAGAATTCATTGAAAACATGTAATTTGACTAAATAAAGCTGTGATACGAAAATTGATATTTCGTTCTTCTTTAAAAATCTATTTTTACTGCAGCAGATGATTCACCCGATCAATTATGATGTAGCAAAACACGCACATACATCAACAAACAACAAATATACACACACGCGCGCACTAGACACTTTCACAACACATGTTCTCCATCTTGCAACACACACATGACGGCTGTAAACTTGTGGTTTTACTAAGAAACTATGAAAATTGCTCCTGATATTATCAGTTCACCAGTCGAGAGCCTTTCGAACAAAAAATAACAAAAGATTATTATCTGTTGAGAACGTCCTTACGTGAGGTACAATTTAAAACGTTACCCCTAGCAACTCATCAACAAATCAATTGAAGATAAAGTGTTTCTATTAGTCGTCAGTAGGTGGCATGGCAATCTTCTTTTTCAAGAGTACATTGAATAGGATACAAATTACTTTTTTTTTGTAAAAAGAAAAAAAGAAAATTATAGTTCGCAGGGTTTGACAAAAGTAAAAATAACACTTCACAAAAAATTACAGACTTGCAAGTGAACTTAACTTCAAAAGTTTTGCCATGTAAGCGTATCTTTAAATTTTAGTTAGAGCTATCAGTTTATTGTAATTTTATGAAACTAAAAATGGCAAAATAGATTTTATACGACGTCTATATTTCTTCAGGTCAACCCTGCTAAAAATTTCCTCTGTTAATTTAATCTGACCGTTCGAACATACTATATTAATAATGATTTAAATAAGATATTTATGCTATTGTCAAGAATAGTGTTGATATGTATAATGTTTAGTTTTGTTCATTATAATTAATGTTGAGTAAATGAGAATCAATTGAACAGTAAAGGGAAAGGAGGAGGATGTCATTTTTTTTTGAGTTTGAACTCATAACAAGTACTACTCAGTGACAGCTCAGTACTACTCAGAAAGTTTCAATCTAAAAGCGCAAAGAATCACCAAGCTATAGAGGTTTTAAGCATATAAAATACACGGGAATAAATTGGAGAGTTGGACTTTAAAATGCGCCACCTTTCATGGACATCCCCCTTTCTTTCCATGTACTCTTCAATTGGAGATGTCAATTGTCAAAATAACTGTGATTCGACTTTGAGGATTACATAGTAAGAATTAGTATAAGGAAGTTGTATACTGAAAGAACGTCACTGATCCGAGATTATGAGATGTTGTTACTGAACCTAGTTTCTAATAATAAAGTATTTACCTATATTTGGGAATTACTTTAGTACACAGTTTTGGAAAGTACACAAACGTAACTTAATCTAATTGAGACAGCACTAACTAGATAACGTTCATTTGTAAGCTACACTATGGAGACAAACCTTTGAAAGGGGAGTACGGATTAAGTTTGACATCAGGCTAGTCTCTCAACTACAGCAGATAGAGATACACTGACTTTAGTTTTGGGTTCAAATACACCGATTTACGGCTATTTTTAATCTTCTTGGACTACAGTTTTCCCTTATGCTTTTTTTGTATTACATGCACTCAGCTTAAGTCACGATAGTGTCTTAATGAAAGCAGATAAAGAGAAACTGACTTCAGATTTGGGTTTGGAGATCTCTATTTACCTATTCACTTTCAGCCTCGTGTTACTGGAGCCCTTTTTATGGTATATTTGGACGATATGCACTCAATGCCTAGTAAAAGATAGCGTCTAAGTGAAAGCATATACGGACGAACTTAGTTGAATTTGTTATTCAGTGCACTTTTTTTCATAATCGTCTGCAATCTGGTGACGTTATTAATGTGACCACGTCGGTCAGGTGGCTTGTATGTGTAATATCATTAGGTGTTCAATGACAAGTAGTGGAGCTTGAGATGTATGAGTGAAAATTGTTATGTATGATTCAAGGGTCTACTGGTACAGGAACGCGCCAGAACGCCGCTCTGGTACTGCTTTTTTGGGAGAAAAGATGTTCAATTTTACAACAACAACAAAAAATATTGACTGAGTCTAATGAATCTTATCATTTCCCCCACCCGTACAAGACTGACAGTGCCACATGTGTCAAGTTTAATGGTTGTCAAATTGTGTGGCCCAAACTTGAGATACTGGGATCCAGAGCCATATGTGAAAACGTGGCTGCGAAAACAGCGAACTGCATATGACACCAAACAAGACAAGCAAAACCAACCAATTTGGAAAATGTTTAATCCACTTGATAAGTTTTTGTAACACATTAACCTGCGGTTGCATCAAGATTGGTAAAATAAAATATTTTGTACTATGACATGTCTTCTATTAAATGTTTCTTATTCAGTTTCTAAATGTTAAGCTTTCCAAATTTAATTGATAAACTATTCTATATTTTTGTCAATATTAACAATTTCGTTTTATGCCTACTCCTCACTTCACAGTTACTGGTATGATATATGGTAAATATTGAAACGTTCCGGTACTGGAAAATTTATGAGTGCACCCCTGATATGATTCGACAGTGTCTTAAAGTGTGGATGAAAAGTACAAGCATCCTGAAGACATTCGCTGAAGTGAAGCAAGATCTGAGAATGAAATTTGATATGGCAGGAGAGCGTATCGCAAACAGAATAGTTTGAAGAACTGAGTAAGCATGTTTCGTAGCGTTGCCATATCGTACATTGACACGTTGGGATCCAGCGCTTCACACACACACAAATGCAGGAACATGGTTAAGGACACGCCATGCCCAGGACGGTCACAAGATTACAAGCAGACAGTTGAGTTTGTTTCATCTTTGCTTGAAGTTGATCCAGCCTACCTAATAAAAGCCCATGCGGTTTGATCCTGTTTACAGAGATGAAGGAACAATTGTAAGGGAAACATTATCATAGTTGAAACTCTTGCTGTTATCTCATATATAAAAAATCTGTAGCAAATCAACGCCTTTCTTCAAAGTTCAACATTGTCACATTTCCACCAGTATTAGGTACCTGCAAACTCCACTTCTTTCGAGTGTATCATCATTCATCAAGTACAGACATGGTTACACAATGATCTCAATCCTCTGGAATGCAGATGGGTGGCGTTGAATGGACAGCTTCTTCCAATTCCGTGTCTGCAGACTGTAGTTCCAGACTTCCTCTTGAAAATAATTAAATGTAATGCAAAACTGATGAATGCATGCGAGGCATCGCCAAAAATGCCGTTATATCTCGGCAAATTTGGACGTAAACGGTTTCAGCATAGTAAGACACAATCGAAGTAGTACCTAACACATTTATTTGAGTAATGTTTATAACTGACGAATAAAGCTTAGATGGGTTTTCTATGCGTGCCCTATTGAACCATATAAGTTCCTTAACAATGAAATTCTTACGTTGTAAACCTGCCTATTTGACACTCTCTCAATTGTAAATACTTTTCGAATGGATGTATTGGGTTCTACTTCGATTGCGATTCGTTACGTCGACACCACTTACACCATTATTTGTCGAGATATGACGTTAATCGTGACGATGCCTAACGAACGTTGAGCGCCTGTAGCTCAGAAACTAGGCGTGTTTTGAAATTTCTTCAAAGGAATGTTCTTCTTGTTTTGATGTGAGGACAATCTCCTCCCTAATTTTGGGAAATAATGTATTCCATTATTTTAGGAAATACTGTATATATGACTTGTGATGATGTATGCGGCGGCCATATTCGCTTAGTCGCCACACTGGGTTTAGCTCACACGGGAGAGGCGGGGACTTTTAATATGTCGTTATGTGTGACTAATGGAAAGTGTGTGCAAATTTTCAGGCATGCAACAATTTTGTCCGGGCTCTATCCCCTAGTAGACTGGGCTTATAATATCACGGAATGTAAAGATTATATAGGCCATATTTTACAGCATCAAGTAATATACTTAACAAATCTCGGTACTTTTAATTCTTTGTATGTGAACAACGCTAGTTGGAGTCCTTCATAATAATTTTTATAAGGTTTGTACCAGACCGTATAGATGTTATAGAATGGATTCATAAAAAGTATTGGTTGGATAAAACATATCTGTAGTTTCCAAATGTCCTTGTGATTACAATCAAAACCACTTGAATTCCTTTAATGTATTCTCTCTACATTTCTATCACCTTTTGCCGCAATTATGGAAAGGTTCGCATATCACAATCGTCTGTGTTTTAAGTCTTGTAATGACAATTTTAAAATGCAAGAGATATTACATATATACATTTTACGAGATTTTTGTTTTAGAAATAAAGCCTGACTATTTGTTTTGCGTTAGAATTTATACCGAGTGGATTGTTGTAACACATTCGAATGCCATATGTCATAAATAATCTTCAAATTGTATTAAAATAAGGTATCGCAACGATATGCTCGACATAAAACTCATGCGCAAAGTACAAGAATAAGTGTGTGTTGGAAATATAACAACAATCGGTAAGTCTCCGAAGGTTCATTTGAACCGACATAAAATATGTACATTATAGCTCTTTTGCAACTAATGTACAGTATATTCCTTATCAGTTCAACTGCATCATGGCCGAATATAACTTGACGTATCAGATGAAGAAGAGCGCTCTGGTTGTTGCCGTCTGCGTAGAACACTGTGGTTTAGAGATTGCAATGTTTTTTAAAGTTGCCATATTATTTGTGTACAAAGTATGAAACGAGTTGGAAACTTCCAGGGTAAATGTGGTATCGACACGAAAACGCCATGTTTAATCTGTGGACACTATCAAAACACTCAAGTTCATACAGCACGTGCAAAACATTATTGATGATAATCTCGGAAGTTTCATGACCATACTTATTGAGATCCAGGTTTTTTAAGGCCAACTCAGAGAATCTGCGCCATAAGTCATATGCAATGAAGAGAGGTCATTTCATATTTGTGAGAACACAGGAACTAGCCTGCTTTGTCCAAAGCGATTACGCAACAAGGTGAGAACTAAGAAGAACATGGTATTCTCTGTCTTTTCTCTCATGAGAAAAACTTCGGTCAGGACCAAATAATGAACAGACGAAATGACCAATAGTTATACGTCGTTAATTCAGATGATGCCAAGGTTATATGATGACACATCAGGTTTCCAGCAACGATGATGGTGTTAAGAACGATGAGTGGCGGGGAATGTGCCATGTCACCCGACTTCTTTTAGCAATGTTTTCGTGTTATTCCTGCCACCTATATTGTGGTTCTAAAACGGTTTTAAACCATGGATAGACGGTGTGACCAATAAGTGACAGTCCATGTCTCAGTAAGACTCCGTACATGCCCACACGGCTCATGACACCTAACAATGGATTGCCTAAAATTCCCACGATACCAAGCATGGTGCGTCCGAACCCACTCGATTTAAATGCCGTGGACTAATTGCGTAGCGTTTTTGTACTTGAGATTAATAAACAAGCCCATAGCAACACTGCTTCTCTGCAAACTGCCATTCTCCGGGTAGTGTCCTAAATTAATAAAAACCACTTGATTCGTACTTGTCGTCACTTCAGTTCCCGTATTAAAGCTGTCATTCATGCCCAAGGTGATGCTATCGAATAAACATTTAATTGAGCTACTGTTGCACATTCGTTACACTTTCATCAGAGTATGCTTGGAGCTTCGCCAGGAAGAGCGGCTTTATTTTGTACGCACATATGTCCTGAAATACTCTATGCACCCTGTATTTACTAGTACTGACAATATTCTTTGTGAAAATACTAACCCGTTTGTTTCTGCGTTTACCATCGTATACTTTTCTACAGTGATATATGCAACCAAACTGTTTCTCATGCATGGAGGGTTGCATATAATCACAGGCACGTAGATATAAAAAACGAGCTAGGTCCAAGGCAACCGTATAAGGCGACCATAGAGTTAGGTCATATTGCGTTAAAACCACAGTCATACTGCGGAAGTCATACGCAAGACCCACCGAATTCGAAGCCAACGCGCTGCCAAGCTACGACCGCTCGGTAAAGCAATTAAAGTATCGATCAGTGATGAGTTCTTGATGGTGAAATGACTACCACCCAGGGAAGTCTATACGCGTCCGGTCAATATGTACAAGGACTCTTCATCTTCCCTAGCTATCCTTAACTGGGTTAAAGAATTCAGGAGAGACAAAATCCACTCAAGTTGAACCATCTCTATCACTAACCCAAACTATCCTAACTAGAAGTTGTCATGTGAGATAAAAGATTGAAGCTATCTGTAATAGCGAAGACAATGGGCATTCAGGAATCGAGAATTCATCTTATGTTCATCTTATGATGATGAAAAAAGTGTCAGCGTGATGAGTGTCAAAGTTGCTTACACTACTTGAAATCGAAGATCACGTAAGAAAATTCGAAACTAATGAAAAGTAAAAAAAATCTATCTTCCCTAGAAACATGGGCCTATTATTATGACCTTAGAATGAAGAAAACTTCAATACAGTGCAAGCATTCTCAACCCAAGAAGAAAAAATTGTAAAAATCAAAATGTATACGTTTGCTGTCAAAAGGTTCACTTCAATCAAATTACATCCCCACAAATACAACGATTAATGATGTTTCGTACGCAGAAACTTGACCGAGCTCTCTCGCGTCATCCGTTACAAAAATGAGACTAACAACAGGTAATGGATGATATTTACACGATTATGCACCACCACACACATCTCGCCTCTGCAGAGCTGCCGCAGATAAACAGAGGTGAAGAATGATCTGACATCCTCTTATTGACCCAGCATTCGACATTCCCTTATTCACCGAACTTGATCCCCCAGTGAATTTTATCTTTTTCGACATTTGAAGTCCGAGTTAAAGGGGAATTGATTTGACAACAGCGAAGATATTAACATTGTGAAGTCGTTTTTCGTATCCTTTTTACAACAATCGAATTATGAGCTTGCCATCCAGATGAAAAGAGTGTGTTAATAGAAGGGTGCATCTACAATGAAAATAAAACAGATGCTTTTTTTACTCTTAATGATATTGAAACTATCAAGCTTTAGAGTTCATTTTCCCACACTTTCGGAACCCTATAGCACCGAAACAAAGCATTTGAGCATCCTCGATGGTCTATACTATTTATTTTATTTTCATATCAGGAATTTCGTGAGGTACGTATGTCGGTTGGTGTTGTTTTACATCACTCTGCAAATAAATATATATATATATATATATATATATATATATATATATATATAGTGGAGCTCCTGCGTAGCCTAGTCGGTAGCGCGCTCGACTTCAGTGCGAGCGGTCCCGGGTTCGATTCCCGGTGGCGGCTCAAAAATTTCGGTGTTGACCCAGCATCGTGAGGACAATTGGGGAGCTGCTGTGAATAAAATACAGTGGCGATCACAGTGAGAGCTTCGGCTCTCCTCTCCCAACCCGTCTGGTCAGCGTGGGAGCAGTAGACCAACTCCTCCCTTCGGGGAGAGGCCTCATCCACTAGTGGATTGAATATGGCTGTAATTTATTTATTTATATATATAGTGCATTACTTTGCCGCAAATATCGCACATAGCTTTCGCCGATAAGGCATGATTACGGTGAAAGTAACAGAGAAACGGTAACGTGAAACGGCTAGACTAGATATATTAGACCTGATTTCACCCAGGCCCGCCACTAATCAAAATCTTATATAGGGTCACCGGTTCCGATAGTTGAGGGTTCAGTTGCTTGATCTGATCAAGCATATGAGCCAATATATTACGCAAAATTATCGCACTATTATTCGAAACTCAACTACAAGTATGGCGTTATTATTTCCAGAAATTTAAGAGAGCTTAAGTTTGGAATAATGTATCTATTTCTCTATTTAAATCGATACAACCAGACCAGTGTCGGTTTCGATACTAGACTACAGTTTCGGTAGCCAAAACCAACATGTTATTTAACTCAAACTACTTCTTATAGTCTGATCATTGGAGAATCGAAGCCCGCATCCTTGGAATTCAATCAGCACTTCTCTTCACTTCAGTGGGTAAGATTGTTATATTTGGGCTGATGTGTGTAGTTTGTTCAGTGGAAACTACTTGTGTAGCTTCTATAGATAAAAGGACTTCGTGCCTCATGAATAAGCTTGGAACTCAATAAATATTTTTTTAAGCTCAGCTGCTTCTAGGCAAGATATGGATTCCACATTTGTGGCGTTTGTCCGTCTGTCTCTTACAAGCCAAATATTATATCGATATTAATAGATGAGTTTTCTTTTGTATCTTTGTTATTTGGTTCTTTAATTTCGTTACGAATTGAATCCATGTCTGTTTTTGCTTTTGGTGAATTTTTTTCTTTGACCCAGAATTTGTTGTAAGAAAAAATCATTTTCTCGTGCTTCTCGTGCGTAAAACTTTTGGAAATGATGATGTTTTTAAAAAACTACATTGGTTTTGGTTACATTGTGTTTCTGTCATTTTTGTTAAGTATAGCAAGTTATAAATCTGTTATATTTTTTGTCAACTTGTTTAGCGTTTCGCCTAAGCGGCAGGTCATTTCAGGGCCGTTTATTCTTCTCCATTTTTCTATTTTTCCTAGCCACGACTGGACTAAAATCACAGATGTAGTGGAGAATCTGCATTGCACTATTTGTTTCTGGTAGAAGTATGGAATGTTATTCTTTTAACTTTTATTTTCTTAAACTTTTTTGTATATTTATTTGTAAGGAGTTGAACAACCCCTATGGCGCTTAAGGTGCTTTTGTATGTTAAATCATCCCTATATTATTAGGGGAAGTTTGCCGAGTTCCTGTGGGGATATAGATTGTTTGTCCCAGGCAGGAATCGACTGAATGATCTTAGAGATTACTGCTGTGTTAGGTGTGCTTTTTATTGAACAAAGAAGTTAAATTAATGGTGTAGGTAGACTGCTAATTTATGGAAGTGAATGCTTCAATTTTTATTATTAGAGTATATTTTTATACTAGGTGTACCGGTTAATAATGCTGATTTGGAGGCAAAGAAAACACGATACGTTGAAGAGAGACATAACAAGTTCTTTATTTAAAATAATGTCCGTCACTAGCTACAGACTTGTTCCATCTTTCTGGTAATTTTTGGTAATTTTCACCGTCCCAATAGAAGTTTGGTGGTTTGGAGGCAAACAATTCAAAGACCCACTTTCCACTTCTTCCTACGTTGTGAAGTGCTGCTTAGACAGTGTGCCATCGATCGGAACAAATGATAACATGAAGGAGCAAGACCTGGTGATTACGGCGGTAGGTTAATAGGCTACATCCCTGGCAAGGTCCTTTAGCGGTTTTTAACTGGTTTTGATGTGTGTGATGATGCGAGGCAAAATAATCAATTTGCCGTTTCTTGTGGCTCATTGAGGTCATTTGACAACCAACGCGTGATACAAATTGATTATTTATTGTCGGTAGCGATCACTATTAACGGTTTTACTGGATTTTATAAGTTCATAATGCAGCACACGCTCCTGATTCCGCCAAACGCAGAGCATTGTCTTCTTGCCACATCGACGTCGATGGTTGTCCTGGATCAACCGATGCGTTTGAGATGCTCAAAATACACCCAGTTTTGATAGTCAATCACTAGTCGATGCAGAAAGGACTTTCCTTAGTCCTTTTGAAGCAAGAGTTCACTTATGAATTTTCTATTTTCCAGGTTTCTTTCGGTCAGTCGATGTGGCATCCATTTTTCTTCCTTTAAATTTTTTCCATTGTTTTTAAACAATCGCAAATTGTTTGCTGAGCAACGTCCAATCGTTCTGCAAGTTGCTTTTGAGTTGGACACGCATCTTTCTCCAATAATGCTTGCTATTGTTGGTCTTCAAACTTTTTCGGTTGACCTGGGCATTCCTTGTCTTTAATATCAAAATCACCACTTCTAAAGCGTTTAAACCAGCGTTCGCACGTATCTTGAGATGGAGCATGTTCACCATAAGCTTCCTGCTGTATACGATAACTTTCAGCAGCCCTTCTCTTCAAAATGAAGTAATGAAGTAACACTTCCGCAAATGCTTTTTTTGGGCACGAACTTCAACATGTATTAGATTCAAAATATATATGATCTTAATACGTTCGTACCATTTGAGTTATTCTGTTTTCACGCTTGTTGTCACTACAAGAAAATATATATCAGCGAATCTAAAGCACTCGCCAAGTCAACGCAACGCCATCCCTTGAAAAAGTCAGCATTATTAACCGGTACACCTGGTATATGGAGAGCATAGTCTCTTTTAAAAGAAACTAATTTCAGGTGATACTCGCAAACATATCTCACTTCTCTAATTTTATAAAAATTGACCTGCATGTTCCGAACCGCACCTGGTACGTCTAACAATGCTATTTTATTATCACAAGACATTATTTCACGTTTGAATATTATTTTGTAATATTTCGCGCATAAGAAACTTGCAAAATGTATTTGCAACTTTGAAAGAGGTCGTCAAGGGCACCTTTTCTGAAATTTGCTATGGAAAAATACGTCCAAAACTATGTATAAAGTGATGATTTTTTATTATAATAGTTACATTCGATTCGATAATAATGGAATACGATATCCTGTATAAATTACAAATTTGTACCAATAATATACATTAAGAGTACGAAAATAATTAAAATGTTATCAAGTGTATGTTTGACCTTTAATTTTCATACATGTAGTGGGCTAGGAAATATTTGGGTGGCTTGGAAAACTTTGGGCTACGGGCCTGGACTACCCTCATACATGTACTCCCCCTGCCAGCGCAACTTGAAATTAAGAGAAAACGAAGATGTTTACGTACGTACAATTCATTATTTTGAAAAAAGACCTCGTTGTTCGAATGGAACTAACCAGTAACTTACTGTAGTTCTGATCTAAATGGTTCCAGAGGAACATAACAGGATATTAACAAAATGTCGATTGGTTGAATTTTGACTAACGTCTTAAATTAACTAATGATCTTCTACAAAAGAGACATAACAGTTTTTGGTAATATAAAGAGAACAAGTTATCACGTTCAATGGACCATCATAAAACGGAGTGACCACCTACATAGAGACTGAGCGTGCTAACCTCACGGACAACCGGAGTCTTATAAAAGTTTGAGTTGTCGATATTTTAAACGATGAACTCACAAACACTTTGATATATGCGATATATGCAGGGGAATTTTGGTGAAAACGGAAACGGCATGCAGGGTCTAAAATATCTATCTTCGAAATTGATAAATCTCACTCAAATTTTGTCGAAACGTTTAATAGTATTATTGGTAAACTTGACAATCCATATCAAATATTTTCTTTTTTTTTTCATGAAATGATTCTTTACAAACAGGTACAAGTATTCCGTTTTGGAGGATTGGTCAGGTAAAACAGGACACCCTCAGAAATAGCATGCCAAACAAATGTAGTTTAATGTAAAGAGAGAAATTGTATAAAACCAGAAATAAAAGTAATAACAAGACATAAAAAGGAAAAATACGTTATAAATATCTTATTCAAGATGTACTAATGTTACTATTAATTTGCAAATAATTTTGTAGCATTATATTAATAAAAATTATTGCCAACATTGTATCATGTACACTCTGAGTAAAAGAAATTTTTCAGTGCATAAGAATAGAAGTTCAAGAACTTGCACAACTTGGCAATACTGTGCAATATTCCTTGGAATGTGGAGTATATAAGAAGATTATATCTTCATAGAATTCTGGTTCGAATTTCGAACTTAGTACAAAAAAATTCCTCTTACATTTTCTATTATATAAACTTGATCGTACGTTCAAGATAGTTTCCTTACCGGTGTGGTGCCAATGGAATCAGCAATTTCTTATTCAATTGAAATATAACAACAATATCAACTAAGAAACTACCATTCTGTTAATTTCAGTGAAAAGTGGACTCTGATGGGATCAAACAAAACATACTTGAAGTTATACATTTTGATGGGTTTAGAGGTAGAGGGGCGTAAACATAGTTCCCTGGTAGAGTCAGAGGAGGTATCGTAAAAATGCATGAATTTGGTTACACTACATTATTGCTTGTCCTATGAGGCAAAGGTGCGTAATGTTTTTGCCTGAATTTCTCAAAATATTCTTTTCCAACTTAGATCCCTCTGATTCTAACGGAAAGGAAAGTTGACGCCACTATGCCTCTAAAACTTCGATTCTGCATATTTAAGATGCAACTCTGACTCTAGCAGGGAAGTAGGTTTACGTACCTCTGCTTTGAACCTAAAATTATTGCTAACAGAAATAACAGTACCATCTCCAATAATTTAACACGTGCACTTGAAAAAAAATACAAAAATCAATGTAAATGACGTCGGTACAATGTGATTGAAGTATGAAGTGCTGGGTTATATTTTGCAACTTTTGTGTGTGACTCGATGTGAAATGACTCTAATCCACTAACACATAGGGATCGCGAGAAGGTCCTTTTATATGACCAACACTTAATCTTAAATTTAGAAATTCAAATCTGCACGAGAATAAGGCGACGTAGAGTTGAAAGCATTACATTTTTTTAAAATCATTTTTTGTTAATTTTCTCATTTAAATCTATTATTTTGATTTAAAAAATTGGCGGCACTGAAAAAGCTACTAAATTAGTTTTTCTTTTCAAATTACCTTAACCGGTAAAAACTAAAGTAACATTCACAAATATGTGGTGTTCGCTGCAGAAGATAGTCCTGAAAAATAGTTAATTACTACAACTTGTAATAATTGTGAAAAGGAAGGAAGATATAGCATTACTTACTTATGGTATATTTTACAAAGAAAGATAACATGTAGGAAACTTCTACATTACTTTCGTCGATATACGGTGAATGAAGTGGTTCCAGAGTAGTATACCCCATAATTAAGTTCGAAAAAGAAATAATTTACAATGTTTCTATGTATCACCTTTCCTTTTAAAATGACGTCTGTGTTTTCCTTTCTTCTCAAGCAATTTGCAAATTTTATAATCGCAATTGCTTCTTTTCTCCAGGCTACATCTCCCTAACGAAATATTCTAGGATTTAAGTTTACTAAGATAAATTTTAGTTCATTTCACTTGGTTTTCAGCCCTCGAAATTGCACTATCAATTGGGAAAACCTCATTACATAGTTCCATAAAGTATGAGAGCTATTTTGAAGCCGTGATAGTTCAGTGGTAGAGCACTCACCTCTGGTCCGTGAGGTCGCCGAATCGATCCCGGCTCGTGCCTTGTGGTGAACAAACACCGTGTGCGTAGGTTTTTTCAGGTTTCTCTCGTTTCTTCCCGCTTTCTTCATTCCACCAATTCTCCGATCAACATCCATTCGGTTCGATTTAAGTTGAATAAAGGTTTTAGATAAAATTCAATTGAATGAGAGCTAATTAATGTAGTCAAATCAATAGTGGATACACGGTATTGCATTTTCATCCTTCAGCATACACATAGCTAATACAAATTGTAATGTGAATTGCGTTTCTACGTTCTCTTCTAAAATTTCTCCGATCAAAATGAACCAATCAAATACTACTTTAAAATGCTTGGTCGATCACTTTGGTTTTGGTTCACGTCATAAGTGCATATCATCACGTAAGGACTAAAGAGTTCATTTCAAGCTTACTTATGATTCAAATCACAGAATGATTAAAAATACTGCACTTTATTTCTACTGTTTTAATAAAAGAATAATATATTTTTGATTTAAATCGTCGATTTAGAAGAATCATCTTATTTAAATCGCGATTTAATTCATGATTTAAATCACTTTGATTTTAATCAATCAACCTTGATGGCGACTGTTTCAAAATGTTGTAATGTTTCCGTAAACTACCCTTGAAAATACAAGTTTATGCCAAATTTCGTATCTCTAGCTCAAACGGGGTGGAAAATGGTTTTTGGATGGCTATTTTGCATCCAAGATGGCAACTTATATCACTTCCCACACGGGTACAACATCTGATCATGTGGGAAAAATCCTTCCAATCGGTTACACCGTTTTGGCGTCATGAGAGGACAAACACACTAACTTTCATTTTTATAACAGGTGCGTAAATATGAAACCGGAATTTATGTACAGAAAAGACACAGTGATTGGATGACAATGCAAAGAACTATTTTATTCGAAGTATTGGCCATCGCTAGTGATACATTTCTGCCATCGTTCCAGCAATCTGTGGATGCCAGACCAAAAAAGCTGTGCCTCTTGTGCTGCAAACCAGTCATCAAACCATTTTCTTACATTTTCGTAAGATATGAAGCGCTGGTCAGGAAGTGCGTGACCCATAGATGCAAATAAGTGAAAATCGGAAGGCGCCAAGTCTGGTGAGTAAGCCGCATACGGAAGGATTTCCCAGCCAAACGTCGCAATCGTTTTCTTGACCGGTTTTGCTGTGTGGGAGGGTGCATTATCGTGAAGCATAATCACTTTATGTTATCTTTGGTCATATTCTGGTCGTTTTCACGCAAAGCTTGATGCAAATCGATCATTTGTTGTCGGTAACGTTGGGTATTAACGGTTTCGCCAGCTTTCAGCAGTCCATAACAGATCACTCCCTTCTGATCCCACCAAACACCAAGCATTGTCTTCGGTTCATAGTGATTTGGTCTTGCAGTCGATGTCGCCGGTTCTCCTAGACCCATGATCTTTTACGCTTAGGATTCTCGAAATAGATTCACTTTTCGTCACCAGTCACAATTCTATGGAGAAATGATTTCCTTTTGTACCTGGCGAGCAGAATTTCGCAAGTGGTTTTTCGGTTTTCCTGCTATCGTTCAGTCAGTGCATGTGGAACACATTTTCCCACCTTCTGAATCTTGCCCGTGGCTTTTAAACGTATGGAAACTGCTTCTCGTGTCACATTTAATTGATCCGCGAGTTGTTGTTGCGTTTGAGTGTAATCCTCATCCAACAAAAGCTTGCAATTCGCTGTCTGCAAACTTTTTCGGTGGTCTTCCACGTTCTTCGTTTCTCACGTCAAAATCGCCACTTTTAAATTTTGTAAACCACGCATAGCACTGTGACTTACCAAGAGCATGATCACCGTAAGCTTCGACAAGCATGCGATGCGATTCTGCAGCAGTTTACTTCAAATGGTAACAAAAGACCAATGCTGCCTGCACATCGTAGTTTGTAGGTACAAATTGCGCCATGTTGAACGGATTAAACACTACACTATGACATGAAACTTGTTGGGTTGTGAGTTGCAAATCGTTATCAGCAGTCAAAACAAGCAAATGGCGCCAAGGACGCAGATTTACGGTAACCACAGTGACAGCTAACGCCGTCTATGGACAAATTTCGGTTTCATATTTACACGCCTGGTATATGTAGATTGATTAAGCTATTCGCAAGTCGACCTTTCCTGGAAAGAACAATGGGAATCACGTTCCAGACGTGGAAGTATCCAAAAGTACTGAGAATTCTTCCTTTTCTCTCTTCAATTTCCACCTTGCATCAGTTGTGTGAATATTTATAAGTAGACAGATTGAACTGCAGATTCTGAGTTTTATTGATAAGATTTAATTAAATAATAGAAACAAGAGGTTTATTAATACTTCAATTTTTACACTATTTTATGTACAAGAGAGAAATCATTTAAGTATAGCTGTTTAGTTTTAAGGTCTATGATTCAAAATCTGTGTAAAGCGTTCCTTATAAACAGTTAATAAATTTTCCATTTCACTCAGGAATCCAAATGATAGCTGTTACTACAGGTTCTAGAGATGTGCATTAGGGTGGGGCGAAAAATAAAAAGTTTTTTACATGGACTTCTAATACCTGCCAAAAGTTGTCTTTTGTGATAGTTAGTTAATGTGCAAAATTTGACTAATATCGGTTAATATCTTGAGGGTGCGCTGGTGTCGCTAAGTTTTGTTATCATTTCTCACCTTAATTTCATGACTATTTTATGGACATTAATGCCTGTAACCAATTATATTGTCTGCAATTTACTGTTAGGAGACATTTTTGTATTAACAATATATTAAATATTTCCCTCGCAAATTTTGGGCGATATCTGTTAGCATTTTGAGGAGGGCGCCCTATTTTGTTTGTAAAATAGGGCAAAAAATCCCGAAATTCAAAAGGGTTTTATTTCAACTGAAAGCTTTATACGAGTAAATCTGAATCTGCAGAAAATCTAACATTAAAAATGTTAAACTGCAAAGACTTTACATAAAAGAAATGATATTACACAAATATTTAATTATTTATATAAAAGGTCTGATGTTATACTCACATATGTGCAGTTTTGTGCACGTACAAGATTTAAATATTACAGAAACTTGAAATACCCGAGTTGGATCTCTTATGCAGATTGTTTGTAATCCTTCTTCGTTTCAAAGGAGGGTAGTGTTCTGCGTGCTTTTAGACGTGCGCGGATGAAACCATCCCTTGGTTCTGGTCCACACACAGCCAATGATGCCTCCGTCACAAGCTTAACGCAGCGCTCCACGGATTATGTATGACACTTAAACATTTCCCGAAGCAAATCTGGCACATCTCCAGTTTTCACAATGTCTTGTACTATCTCCTCAGAAAATGTCATTGTTATAGGTGGCTCCGTTACGACAACATCTTCACAGTGCCAGTTGATCAGGTCCACGTAGTCGGGAGCAGATAAGTTAAGACGAGGTATAGTAAAAGAACGAATCTCATTGCCACAAACGGAACTGGTGTCTCGAGCACGCAATACCCTGCGAGCAGCTAGCTGCCGTATATGCTTACGATCGTCACCCAACATTCCCAGCAAAATATTTTCCGGGTGCGCAAAATACGCGTTTCTCTGAATTACAGGATCGATGATACATAACAGGTCGTCCGTTAGGAAACGCAACAACTGAATGGTTTTCCACAGGTTCCTTGCACCATCCTTGCATGATGAGTTGCACTTAATTAAAAACCAGCTAGGTACATAAAATTTAATAATGAACGAAGCAAGCGTTTTTAATTTTTCTGATGGATATTCTGTGCCAATGTACAAGCGCAAGATTCGATTAGCTGTTGTGAGCCATCTAGAATGATTCAATGCACCAGGTGCTCTTTCAGAAAGGCGTATTGGGCAGTCGCCGCTAACAACGGCCTCAAATATTTGAAGCAAATAGTTTTGGTCTGTACTTAAACTATCTCGGTCGATAGCTGGCATGTTCTGGAGACTATAATCAATAGCAACATAATTCACTACTGGTAGTAACTCACAACCTGTTAAACGTTTGCCAATAGGGCCGCTGAATCCTCCAGGACCAGATGTTGGTCCATATAGGTACTCCATTAAATGGCGAAGTGGCAATTCGTTGCCATGAAGTTGGCATATTAACCACTGCAATGGTCTATTGATTACCTTTTCAAGGCGCAAAATTACGCCACCTCTGCTTCCTGTATTTACTGCATTACCGTCACATCCGATAGCGCATAACTCACTTGCATCGATTGTATTTACAGCAAAGAATTCAAGTATGCTGTTTGCAATTCCTTGCGAGGTCGAACGTTTTGGAGAAATATGTCCTAAATATGCATTATCAGGTAACATAACCAGTGAAACATGCTCTTCAGCTCTTGTTTTCCGATGATAACTGCCAGTCATCGATTGTTCCAGGAACAATGTGCTATCCTTCCGTCCATTAAAATACAAGCCTCGTATAGCTTTACATTTTAGATCTTGGTGTTCCTGAAGTTGTAGTCGTTTTCTCGCTTTGTTACGTTCCCGTTTCACTTTGCTTGGATCGACGATATCTGATGTTCCTCCAGGAGAAATTACGCTGACATCTTCCAATACTGCAGATGCTAAGGCAGCCGCTGCTCTGTTGGACACACCATAGCGATCACACGTCTTTGAAAAGTTATTTAGATTGGCCCTTGCTTGCCAAGTGGTTGGTTTCACAGTAGTACAAGTAAATTCTGGATCAGTTTCGACAGTACCTTCCATCAACGATTCGCTATCGATATCTGCTTCCTCTGTGTCTTCATTGCCATTAATTTTGATCTTCCTCTTCGTCCTTAATTCTTCCTTTGCTTTTCGTTTTTCTTTCCATTTCAGTTTCCTTGTGGTTCGAATATCAACATTTCCAATATACATTTTCCGTTCTCCACGCTGATCTAAAAGGAAAACTTGCTCTTTGACAGGGACTTTACGAGACTTATCACAATTACATGCACTGAAATCACATTTACAACAAGCGATATCGAAAAGTTGTTGACGAGCTTTGGCACAAAAGAACTTTACCTTATCATTAAATGCATCGGATTTAGCACCTTTCTTGTTACTAGTTTTCTTTAGATTTTGATACTTGTCATGATAATTTCGAATCAGCTGAAGAATTCGTGTGTGAGAAACTATAGGAATAGAGGATCGGTGCCACATTTCTTCCAACCTCGTGGCTACAACTTCTGAAATGTCAGCCACGGTAGGCTCTTTGCAAGTATCAAA
>JAGDQP010010681.1:2021-35992 GCA_022664845.1 Lepisma saccharinum
TGAAGAAATAAATTAACATTAAACATAGTACAGATAGAAAATAATAAATCAAAATTAATTTGTAATTTCTAAAACAAACACTTACGTACGACAGAAGATGTACTTGCCCAATTAATCATTAAATTTGCATTCATGCGTACATTTCGACAATTCAACCATAACAACTGTCCTTTCTTTTACGCGTATATCATTTGAGACTGCCACTTACCAAGTTTCAGATATGGGGATGCATGTAATCTTGGAATTCCTTTTGCCATTAAAACTTTCTGTATTTTTTTAAATCAAAATTACTAAAAGTAGAAACGTGTTGCATAAGCTAATGTGGTCAAAAAACTGCGCACACAAGTACCGCACACCAAACATAATATTATATATTAATTTAATCTGAGGTATTATTAAACATTAAATTCACTTATAAAATTTAAAAGCAACTTTCAAAATTGGGGAATATTATAAATCTGTTTTAAGAAATTATACACTGTATTATTAGGAAGTATTTTTCATTATTTTTTTATATTTTATCTTACAAGTAAGATTCTTATTGATATATATAATATAGTTCTTTTTAAAAACTCATTTCATGTGATGACAATTATACATCACAGTTTTATTTCTTTTAAAAAATTATTAGAACGAGAGCTGCCCAAATTAAATCTAGTTGGCCATAACAGTAACACTGAATACTATATATTTTGTTGTTGTTGTTTGAAACAGGAAAGAAAAAAGAAATACAACCAATTGACATCAACAATGATATTAATGTGTACATTTTTCTCACCATACAAGTAAAATACATTCAACTTGACATTACGAGAAACAAAGAAGAATGCAAGGTTAAACAAAATACTTAAACATACTTAGTGTAACCATTATATTACAGTAAGTGCAGAAAAGTACAAAAATATAAAAGTGCAGGAAGAGTAGGGCAGTCGTAAGTTAGGTCTTCTTCATTTGATAAATATACACTTTTTTTTTTCTTCTCTAAGCTTTTCACTCATACATTTACACAACAATATTTACATCATCACAAAAATAATACAAAAAATGTATAGTCCAAGAAAGTACATGGAAAGAATTTAGGAAAAAAAAATAACTTGGTGTTTGAAGAATCACAATACTGCCCCCGCAATGTGTAACGTAACTAGCAAAAACAGTTCACTTACACATGTAAAATTAAGTACAATACCACACGAAAAAACACGAATGTACGTAAAATGTTCGTAAGTACGGTTTTTTTTTCTTACTTTTGTAAACATTACAAAACTTAAATCTGAAATACTGTCAAGCCTCTATATAGTTTCCATTCTGATGTGACTATGATGTGTTCTCCAAACTGCCTTCTTTCTTTTAATAACGCCATCGTTTTTCCGGAAGATTTTTGTAAAATAGCTTTCTTCTTTTGGTAAGATGTGGATTTTATATCGAAAAACAAAATCTGGACGAGCTACAAAATGTTCGAATTTCTTCTTATTATAACCATTTAACTTTATTAGAGACAATACGTCGACAGAACTGTCAGTTCCTGACGCCCGTAAGCAACAGAAGAAAATTTGAATTTATTATGGCTTTTAAGCAGAAGAAAACAGAATAGTGAGCAGACAATAGAAATATACAAGGTCATTGTATAAATTTGACAGCAAAAGGATATATAATGTTATACAATCCGCCCCCTCCTTCGTTTCCCCCCCACACACGAGATAATACTTCATGGTGCGAATTTCATTTAAGGCTTTTAGGCTTCGGCCGAACCGATGATGGGAGATTTTGTGATATGAAGGAAGTATGAGGAAACAGGAGAACCCCGAGAAAACTCACGTACAAGGTGTTTGACCACCACAAATCCCACATGGCACGAGCTACGATTGAACAGACGACCCCTCATAGCAGAGGTGAGCGCTCTACCATTGAGGCACCGCGGCCCACTTCATAGTGAGGCAATACTCAAATTCGTAAATCCCAGAGATGTCAATGTACTTCTAGCTTGAAGCACGTATATGCTACTCAAGAAACTATACGTGTGCAATTGTCTGAATACCTTCTATTACACAAACTACTTAAAGCGGTCGAGAAGATGTAGTTTTGCTGATATGAAAGAATTTTCAAAAATATTTTCGCAAGGGAAACTTGCAACACAACTTTAGGTTACTTGCTTACGTAATTCTGGTAAACTAAACTCTGTAGTTTATTTCAAGTTAACTAGAAAATACACGAAATATACACTCGATGTCAAAAAGAATGTGGTTTTCTGTAAGTTGCAAACAAAACTGTACTAAAATCTGTTTATCCACTCCAAAGTTATTTAGAGAAGAAATTTTACGACCGGGTACGAAGTTTTGGCGCAGACTGTACACATTGTGGTATTACGTGGCCAGCACGTAAAGCTTTCAAGAACTACTTGCGGCCACAGCTGTCGACTCGTGGTCCAGATAAAAACAAAACAAAACGAATAGGTTTGTTATCACTTAAGGAATACAGGAATACTGACCGAAACTACCTCAATTCCGGTGCGCTTAGGCCCACTTTAAGCACTGAATTCACCACTGAAAAATATTGGTTTGCAATTCACGAATATTTCAAAAAGTTGGTTTCTCCTCTTATATACAGAGGAAAGTTCTTTCTTTCATATAGTTACTTGTAAATTATTCGTACAATGTGTTCCAAATATTGAAGAACTGAGAAACTATCTGAAACAGATTCAACGATCATTATTAAAATGGTCATATAGAGGTATCACACACCAGAGCAATCAAAAACTGTGTTTAAAGGAAGTTAACAGTACTTTTACAACAAATATAGGTAGTTGCCAGAAACAGTTCAATATATGACTGTATGCAACGAAATATTAGTTTTCTTTCTTCTTAAAGACAGACTATTACAATAAAAAGAGTTAATCCTTAACGTAATGACAAACTAAGGTCATTTCTAAGAAAACTAATGCTTTACTTACTCTGAACAAATCGATATGCAGAAATAATGATTTATTATTTCTTAAAGAAATTCGATAGCCTAACTTAACGATAAAAGAAGAAAACTAAATATTTCCTTAAGAGCAAGATTTTTTTTTTTTTTTTTTTTTTTTTTTTCTAGACTAGAGATGGCGGTTTTGGGCGAGCATGCAGATTTGGGGTTTAAATATAATCTTGTATAAATTTCAAGTGTTCAGGCAATTTTTACGTTTATCTATCACTACGTTTGTTTCTAATGACCTGAATTAAATTTAGGCATTCGATCTAACTATATGTCGCCGTTCCGGTTCAACTTGAAACATCATTTATTCACTTTTCTCGGCTGTAGTGTGTGAAATAGATGACAGGAGGCTTGAACGTATTTCAAATTATTTCAACACATTTAAAATATAAAGGAATTGTATGTGCAAGTGGAGTTTATAAATTCCAAAGTTACATATACATCTATATATGTTAATATTGAATATATGTAATATATTTATGTAAAGCACACGTCATCTTTCCATTTCCTTCATGTTATCGAATTTTGTGCAACACAATTTTGAGATGTAAAGTAATTTAAAAAAAAAAAAACGATAACAGAGCCAACGTTATTAACTGAAATTCTCTAGATACACGCAACACGTCACTTTTTGTTCACACACAGTTCTGTTACAGTTACTACATGGGTAATACCCTGTGTAATAATGACTTAGCTTTTCAAGGTTCACACATTATTTTCTTTCTAAATCGTACTATATATACATATAAAAAGGAGAAAAAAAACCGATACCAGTATAACTTCGTGCATTACTACTAAAGCCTTGTAAACATAAAGAAATACACAAAAGAGTTTTAAGAAAATGAACACTTATCCATTACTATGTATTTTGTTTTCTAATTTAAAAAAAAAATATAGAGGAATGGCACATGTTTGGACATTATGACACAATATTTCGAAGCTGTTCTCGCTAGCCCTAACACTGATACTTCGTTTCAAAACTTCTAAAAACTAACTACATTGCTTGAAACAAAAGACAACAAGAAAAATAAAACAAACTTAGTACAGCTACAAATCACGAAAGTTCTGGGAAGTAAACTCATTCTTAAAACAAATGTTCTTTCAACTTAAGAAAACAAGCTTTATAAAATGAGGAAGCCCAAGATCGTAAAAGCTTAAGCAATTTCTTCTTAGAGAAAACAGAACTTCCTTTGTAAATTTTGCTAGAGAATATTTTAGCTAATTCACATACGACTTGACGTGAAACTTTGTATAAGTGCTTGAATGAGTAAGGTGAGAAGAGTCGGACGCAGAGATTGGAAACAGCTATATTTATATTATATACCTACATGACTACTCTTGAATATTTTAGGTACCCGATATGAACTGTACTGCAACGACTATCTAAATTCTATTGCTTTCTTTAAATGCTCAAGTCAATCAATTCAAATTAGATCTTTTCCTGTAGTCAGCTTACTTAAAAGAACTCTTAACATAATTTATGATGTTAAGCAAACCGTTCGTAACAGTTCTAGCTGTATCTTTTCTTCTCTTTTTTAGGTTTAGCAATTTCATATTCGTTTTTTAAATACACTCCACCCGTGAAACTCGAATCACTTTAAAAATGAAATGTAACGCTTTACATTTGTGGAATATACCAAACAGTCTTGAACACGAACATGACGCACTTTTCTATTTCCAAATCAAATATCACAAGGAACATTAATTTACACAACATGCCGCTCCCTCTTTTTTATTACGCACCAAAAGAAGAGCTACACGACAAGATTTGAGTGCAATCTGTTCTGAAGATATGAAATCATTAGTCTAAAGAGTATTTTGATATGTTAAAAGTGTATTTATCAGGAGATTAAGAGTATATTCATTGGAACGAAATAATAACAATAAATAAATGATAAAACGTCAGAAACTCAATGAATGACACATCAATGAGAAAGGAAAACGGCGCAATGGCTGAAAGGAAGAGGAACATTTGATTTTCTTCTGCTAAAACAAACATCGAACACTGAAATCAGAACAACATGATCTAATGTAGACAGAACTCGGAACGTTTGTTCGTTACAACAAATCAAAATTACAAGCTGAGTTTCCCATGCCCTTAATACATTCTTCAAAAAGCTTAAAAATTAGGTGACATGCCCTATATACCCTGCAATATTGGTCCTCATGTGAAGCACCTAATTTGTTTAAGGAGGTGGATTGTTTCAACAAAAATTTCACAAATCCATGTAAGAAAATAATTAGGAATGAATATGAAGAAACAAGAAACCTTGAAAACAATAAACAATCTGCAAATGCAAAAACTCAGGGCAAGTGAGGGAAACATATAGTACTAATGACGATAACGATAGGATAATGTACCGTATCATCAAAGATAGAAGAGACAGATGGCTTTAAAAATTATGAGATTTGGTAGCAACATCAGTAATTGATCCATAATTTCTCCTTTTCTATGTTTTAAACTCTAGCTTCTCCCCCCTTCTCCACGAATTCAGTCAGGAGACACAAATGGCTACACTTACAAGACAAGGCAAATATTTGTAAACCTCCAAGACATTCATAGCGCCTTTTTTTATTGATCCACAACGATTCTTAGTTCTAACATCATGGTCGGTCTACATGGCTCTTATTCACGAAATATCTAACGTGACCACGCTGGTTGCAGTTAAGAGGTATAATGCTACTACACTGTGACATACTGGCAAGAATGCCAGCAATATGACAAGCTCTACGAAGAAAATTATAATACCATGTATTCCACCTTACGAAGATATAGTGAGCAAATAGTTAGGACTGAAGAATTTCTTCGCTTACTTTTATTTTATTCCCTCCTATTTTCTACAAAGAAGAAAGAATATAGATGTATATGAAGTTATGATAAAGTCTTCCAAGAGTATTGTTTTACGGTGATCTATAGAGTATATTCAAGCACATCTAAATTTTTCTATACATTTATGATCGTCACATTATCACAAAGTGGAATGCTGAAGAGAAAAAAATGCACATTTATGTGGAATTGCAAGAAATTCCTGCATCACACACTAGAAGTTAAAAATAATAATGATAATAATCATAAATATACTTGATCTGTTCTTGCTACAGCTCTTTTTTTTTTCGCAAAACGAAGATCGAAAAAAAAAAACGCATTAGTCCAATGTTAGTGCTAATACTATGTAGGGCAAATTTGTCTTTTTTTTCACTCTTTGACAAACAAGCCTTTGCTGGAACTTCGTTGCGTTTCACAGTTCAACCAAAATATTTAGTACCAATCCATTACTTAAAAAGAAGACATGAATATGCAAAAGTCTTTTGATTTCACTTGGAGTTCATGGAGCAAGCATTTTAGACAACTCTTCATCTTGAAGACAACCCTTGAGAAATTCTTCTTGAGTTAACTGCCCGTCATTATTCTCATCCATCTTAGCGAAAATACTTTTGGCTCGTTCCTCTGCAGAATCCGCAGGCCGATTGGAGGAGCAAGTACCAAGCATATCATATATTGCCTAAAAACAAAAAATAAAAACGGTTCATTACTGAAGAGAAGGAGTGAACGATTCGCCAACATATTACAATAATAAACTGCTAACGTAATGATTAAAATTTGTAAGCAATTGTACTGAAGTTTCATGTTCCATCGTGCTTAGATTCTTCCAACCCTTTCGAAATATAACACACATTTAAAAAGAAAAATGTTCTACGGGCGCTGACATCAATTGTTATCATATTGGAACAACTTCAGAATGGTATAAATTAAAATCAAACACACGTAAAAAAGACGGTGACATCCGTAATAACCGCACGTCAACTGAGAACTGTTATTCATATCTGTGCTCCTTTAATTCATAGGGAGCACGCTTCCCGTGTGAAAATACGGATTTTAATTGTTTTGTTTGAAAGAAGGAGGAGTTTATACTAGAAAGACTGCAAACAGCATACGTTTCCAATGTTATATTCTATTTATGTGTGCTGCATACGCATATAACATTATATTTACTGTACTGTAAAACGTATAGGCTTCACATCTGTGTCCTAGCTTGCCTTGTTTCAAATTTTCCTGTTTTTTTTTTTTTATTTAATAAACTTGTAACACATCTCACAGGCCATTTTACACACAATAAGAACAACAAATGCAAACAACCGAGGGAAATCAGGCAAACGCTCTAGCAGCTGAGCTGTGGCTGCTCAGTAAAGCCAAAGAATACCTCGTGTATTTCGTCTTCACATTTAGATTGCAGAAATTAGCGAATTCAAGTGGTCTCGCAAACCGAGTGGGGGACAATGACTATGTTTGCAAAATATTATTTTACAAATAAGATAATAACTGACGTATTTATTTAGGCTAATTAAACAGCGTTGACAGATACTAATACTAAATATATGCTGCAACATTTTGTGTTCGAGGTTTTCCTTCAAAATTTATATTTATTTTCCAGTGCAATGGAACTGACCCCAATTTTAGTGTTACATTTCCCCAAACTGAAAACTCTGGTAAACACCTTGATACAATCCAACTTTTATATTTTTGTTATTTTTATTAATAATCAGAATTGCAACTGATGAAAAGAATTTCATTATCAGCACATGGCAGACAGTACTTCAGCAATAAAATTTACTTGCTTGACTGTAACGGTCTTCAGGTTTGGAACAAAGTAAGTAAGTTCATTCCGGCCAATTTCCACGCTGACCCAAAGAATTTCCAATGAATGGAGCCCACGATTTGGGTAAATTTCCTTTCTCTGTGTTCATTCAGCCCAGTTTAATTTAGTGATTTCCTCATTTCCAAATATTTACCACTTTTAGTACGTACAACCTGGCAACATTGAAAACAGGCGACGGTGGTAACTTGCTTTCACGTAAAAGATTCGGATTTTGTCATAGGTGTTTTATTTTTCATTTCAATGTCTTCTTTCTTCTATCACTCCTTTTAATTCTTCTTTTTATATATAATTAATTTTGCGTCGGCGTACGGTCCTAGAAGACGACGATGCCTGGTCAGCGTTCAAATCGACAAGGAAAAATTAATTTAGTGATCCAACTCCTCTGAAGGCTGTCACAGCCACATAAGTATATTTTATTTTATTTCTACTATTTAGTCTTCGCATCTTATTTGAACAGGAGCTATCAGAACAGGCTTAACTTGCATACACGAACTATTGTGCTACCGCCTGGTGGCTCGTAAAACAACCGAAAAGCTCAGTACAACATTGATTTCTAACTAACAGATTAATACAAGTTTTGCACCTGTAGTTATTTTATTCAAGTCTGCTATCACACTAGCCTCAACTCAGAAAAAAGAAAGCTCTTATGAGAATAATGTAATACGTTTTATTTAATATAAGCTGTACTGACCTGCTTCAAGTCTCAGCACCTTGGCACAACTAGCGAGAAAGTGACTGGGAGAGAGAAAATCCCAGACTTCTATTGTTAGTATTATCTTGATATAATTTATTGGTCCTTGTCAACTTACAGGACTAAATCTCACTTACAAGAGACAAGAAAGGAGTTGGATGTCGGAAGGAAGTTGGCCAGAGTCTACTCTGAAGGTAATACCCTGGCAATACCTGACATGACGTGAGAAACAATGGAAAACCCTCTGTGAGAATGACCCGGTCTGGTCGCGAATCCAAGACCTGAATGCAAAGCCAATGCTCTACCAACTCAGCAACACGGCCGTCCTTAACAGGGTTCGAACTAACTCTACCCGTCCACTGCTCACTCCTAGGCAACGACTTTACACCACTCACAGTGGTTTTTTTTTTTTCGTTTGAAGCTTGTTCTTTTATTGCCTTACGTGAATATCCATGCACACACACTATAAAGAAGATTAATCATATTACATACACAAACGAAGGAGACAGCAAAGTAGACTTAAAGCCGTAGTATCAAAAAATCTCTATAAGTGAAGTGCTAGGTAGCAATAAGTGGAAAGACTGATAAAACTTCTCGAAACTTCTGCAAGCTGACAAACGTGACGTATGGTGTGAATGGAAACCGGTTTTCAGGATTATAATAATCAGAAACAGATGTCCTTTTGCACTATTTACGAACTGTTTCAATTCACTAATTTACTACAGTAATTGCTCTTACATTCGTGTTTCTAATATGTGAATGTGCTATGAACATTTTGTGCATCTAAAACATGCAAGAAGCACTATTTACCCCCACACCTATTTCAAACTGTGAGTGCCCACCATGAACATTGGTGGCCCCGAATATCAGACACGAAAAATCAGTGTAATTCTTCTTCCCATATGCGCTCTCGACAAATACGAGGAAGGGGAGGTTAGCTACACTACTATGTATCAAGTTCCCTGAATACCCATCAGAATAAAGTCTCAAATGACATTTGCGAGATTTCCAGAACAGGCGTAATATTACATTCTCATCTTTTACTCTGGAACTTCTGACGATTTCCTACGTAACATAAACACTATTTGACAACACGGAGTTAATATCCATAAAAAAATTAAAAAATCTCCCTTGTAGAGACAAAATTATTCTACCAGACATGGGAATGCCGAAAATCTGGGAGCACATTTCCTTACTCCTCAGCAAATATTACCCCTAATATCACTGTATGATGATTAAAGTACCACGTTCTTACTGTAAGTTTTAACACTCATAAACGTACCTGAACTATTTTGGTCATTTCTTGAATATCTATTACACCATTTCCATCTACATCGTACATCCTAAATGCCCATTTCAGCTTCTCTTCTGGAGTTCCCGAAGAAGTCACGTCTATTGCTAGCAGAAATTCCTACAAAAGGCAAAATATAGTCTGAATATATGAACAAAAATATGGCTATCGGTAATGTTAATAACATTAGTAGTTAGATTGTTCATTACGTACATGAATTTGACAGAAAAAATGAAACGTGTCGTTTTGCAGTTAAGTTCATTCTCTTTGAACTAGTGCTCAACAAGGAAAAGCATATTTTTAAAAACAAGACTCCTTAGGTCAGAGCTCCCAAGAATAACTAATACGTCCACTACTTTCCCTACTTCTTTGAAATTTAAAATTGATATATGGATATGTAGTTCTGATTTTCAAAACATTACTTCACCAGGTTTCTAACTAGGATTATTCTACAATAAAACAAACTTTAGGGCACTTTTTATGGCTTCGAAACACTTTCAGCAATCTTCATGGCATAAACAAGGAACAAATTTCAGAATGTTCCTGTTTACGGTCAAAATGAAGTTGAATCAAATGTAATAATGATCCACAAAACACATCCCCAGATAATCTACTACTAACAGTATTCATGACGTTACGGTCACCATCAATTAGCATAAATGATATTCAGTTATAAGCCTTACTTGCAGCCATTTTGCACTAACCGAGAAACATTAAAGATAAGATTATTACGGAATCAATCTTAAGATGTAAACAATTACTTCATGACAGAAGCTTATATCTTCTGTGTTATATATATATGACATATATTGCACATGATGACGTGGGATTTTGTACTATTTAAAACGAAGTATATTCTGATTCACAGAAAACGGCCAATGGAAAATTTTCTCAGTCCAACAAGTTGAAGAGCTTGGCAACACTGAAGGAAAATGCATATCTAATCTGAACAAATAACATGTTTTCACATCTACATTGAATATTAGTCAGTATGGCCATACTAAACAACTTTTGGGACTACTTTTTATTTCTCATCGGTCATTTTTTATGAATACGACAAATAACATGTTGTTTTTACATCTGTATTGAATATTAGTCAGTATGGCCATAATAACAACTTTTTGGACTACCTTTTTCTCTTCGGTCATTTTCTATGAATATGAGTGTACATTCTTTGGGGTAATTATGGAAATTGATCTATCTTGTTTGGGGCACTAAACTTAATTCCATGTCAATTGTTTTCATTACTGAGACATTAAAGTGAATACTGTAATATTTAAGTATAAAAAGATGGAACGAGGTTAGATAATCCGTGAAACTTTAATTCGATCATTTTGAAACTTGAATATCTTATACTTGTAAACTAGTATAAATAAATAATAATAATAAAAAAAATAGCCATCATTGTGTGGGGTCTACTCATTAATACCATTAGTTTATGTTTTAATACATCTACCTAGGGTTTGAGTTTCCTTTGCAGTCTTAAATGATACTTATATCTTCTTCGTAATATTTAAAATACACTACTTTGAAGGGGAAAGATACACAGTATCTAAAAGTACACTACACTTTGCAACGTAACCATTGTAGTATCATGTGGTTAAATGCAAGTCAAATAGTTCGATATTTAGTGAGGTCTGATATTCTTTTTCCTTTTCCCACTATATTTTTTTTATATATATTGCAAAACGTTACTACTTAGGACTACAAAGGAAACACAAAGCATAATAGATATAGTATAAATCATTTTGAACACTACTAATGGAAGATCACTGACCAATATTTCAGTGCACTTTCTCCCCCATATGTGTGAATACACATGCAATTAACATGAGTATAAATCATTTTTGGAGACTCCTACTTACTGAGATATTTCTAATGAGATTTCACGTCTTTACGGTTTCCGGGTCAGCCTCGATTTCGAAAGCTTCCCCTTCTTCTCTGTATATGTGTACGTGAGTGCAGTGGTACCCATCCCCCTATGCCCATGACGCACCCCCCAAGGGTGTGATTTACCCCACTCCCCAGCCCGATGGTATAATTATGAAAATTCAAATTGAAATTCTGTGTACAAACACTTTCAATACGGTAACACAATTACTCTTGCCAAATCGCCTGTTCTATTACTCATAATTTTAAGTTCAAATCCAAAATTATTGGTGCCAACCAAAAATAGATCTCAGCAAGTAAAACCCAAAGAACACTGGCTAAAATTCAGGCACACCTACGTCAAAGGTCGAAAAAAATCTGAAGGTACTGGAACGGTTTCAAGATTGCGGCCCAGGATAAGGAATATCTGATCTGAGGCTACAAATACGTGGAAGTTGCTATGGAAGAAATCACTGTAAAATATTTAAAATGCTATTACATAAAAAAAACCCTACTATAACCGATTAATTTAAATATCAATCTGGTCTGGTGCAACGAATTTTAACGCATACAAAAAAAAAAAACAAAAACAACATCGAAACAACGCTTCAATCAAAGAGGATTGATGACTGTCTCTGGTTAAACATGGACAAGGGTAATGACTGGGCAAGGATCTGCCATCTAAATATAACTTCCTGGACAAAACAATCTGAACTTCAAACTCAAGTGGAATGACTAGTTAGGTAATTAAGATGGCTTTCACCATCGAAATTAAATTATCAGCTATTTTTTTAAATTTTTCGTAAATATCTCCTAATGTAATAAAGTTCAGAAAAAGTACAGATTGAAGTGCCGTAGACAATAAGATTTTCTGGTAAGGGATGTATAGTAGTTACGACTCCTTTAAATACTTCTGCTATATAAGAAAGCAGGAAAGAAAATTTGTTCATGGTAACACTTCGATTTTCCTACTTATCAAACAACGGTGATGGCTGACAGAATCATAAGTAAATAATTGCACTCAAAAATCATATTGTGTAAGGCACTACGTTTTAATTTTGTACTTAATTTCATTCATCCCGGAGGCATTTAGAAAACTATTTAAAATTAGCCGGTAATTTAATTTCGTGCCGAGAGAGAGGCAACTCATTATCGCAGCAGCAAAAATTGAAATATTAAAAATAAAGAGGAGGTTCATAAATTTACACGTTTCTTCCAGAACAAAGGACCACCACTTCTAAAATATAAAAAAAATATTTTGTAACCAACAATATAACTACGATGCCTTTATGCTCAGAAAATCTTACACTACAGATTCAGTTTCTCACGAAAGTTCTATCGCGGTCTCTTTAAAAACGTGAATTATTTAGAAGGGCGGCAAAATTTAACTTTGTCCCCCGTAGGAAAATTTCTAGATTCGGTACTGCATCGTGACGTGAAAGGCTGATCCATTCTAGGTACTGCGTTGTACTTTCACATCTGTTACAGCCTTACAGCTTCAAACAGCGGGGAAAAGGCGACCTCTAGTTCTCTATTTCTGTGAGAAAAAATATCTCATTATGAAAAATTAATCAATACGCTCGAACCACTATACTCGGTATGAAAAAAATTATTAATCAATACTTTCATAAATGCAAATTGAAGACCTTAATACCGTTGAACTATTGAACAAATTGGTCAATAACGTAGTATAAAGGACAAAAGAAAAATGTTATGCACTGTGTTACCCGTAGTTGCTCTTCCATAAAAAGAAAATCTTATTTTCGATTATTTTTTATAAACTGCCCTCAAATTGATTTTTATAGACCCCCCCCCCCAAACATTTCAATGACGCAGTCTGCGTCATAGCCCGCCCCCCTCTGTCGGCACAAGTGGTGTGTGTGTTTATAAGTATATTGTTTTAGTATTGGAATTAAAGCTGTCTGGGGTCAACATTTCCATGGTATGTTACTCCCTGTAACCAACAGAAATCGAATAACTTGTGAAGTACTTAATACAGTGAACTCAGCCCTTACGGTTTACGAACAATACAGTATCTGAATTCTTCTTTCATATTATACCTCAACTAAGTTTCAAATCATCTTCTATTTACGATTTATTGTTTGATAATATTAATCTTTTCTCGAGTTCCGTCTCCGTAATTTTGTCTTAATTTACTACTAACTCACTCACTCTATGGCTTATGGAACTCGCAAGTTCATCGCCACAGTAACAAACGTTCGCCACTGAATTCTATCCTGGGCAATATCAAGCCAGTTTTCATCACAAACACCTACTACAATGATGATATTACACGATTATTTACTACAATGATGATATTACACAACTATTTACTACAATGGGTGTTCTTTCCGGAGGCAGAACTACGACCCGAAGGTCTCAGGGCAAGGTGAACTGATGGTAGTTTGCCACTGCCTTCCACTGAATAAAAATGACGTCTTAAGAACGGGACTTACAATTCAAAATATGCTCTGAACCATATGTGTGCTCACAGGGTATCTAACAAGGCAGTGAGCGTTACAACTCACATATTTACTATACAGCAATTGAATATTTCAGCGATAGAGAAGAGTTACTGTAATATCTGGCTTAAAACAATACACAAAACGAACGAGAAGGGCCATGCATTTTACAATACTGCACTTACTACAAGTATCAAACTCGGAAAGAGTGTTATAAAATAAGGAAAGCTAAACATAATTTTGGAGATGATTTACGATGATCTTCAATAAAGAGTTGCTCTGATTCAGTTTCCGTAGGCCCAGTAATTATACTAGGCACAATTATTTGTGCATACATTTTTAGTACAAATGCAAAATGACAACACCCAAATGTAAGATTTTTTAAAATCGTATTGTAATGTGGAGTGTGAACATAGAAGAAGTGGAGGTTAGAGCTGTAATAAGGTGTTTTATGAAGGTCCAAACTACGAAAGAAATCTATGGAAAGATAAAAGATGCGTGTAGGCAGGAGGCTTTATCTTATAATGTATAAACACTGAATTAGACCGTTTATATGTGGGTATAGTTAACTCCCGATTTACCGGGGTAATAAATAGAGGGGGAAATATCCACGGTTGATCCAAAAGCGGGGGAAAAAAACGATGAACATACATAACCACTAAATAATGAGTAGAAAAATGCTACATGACAATTTAACTGTACTTTAATAGTTTCAAATCAACTGTATCAACAAACAAAAAATAAATACGTACGCAAAAAACAAAGAAAAAAAATTGAACAATCTGGCGTAAAAAGTCAGTCAGAGCACCGGTTAAGCCACCCCCGGTAAATCGGGAGTCGACTGTATGTACTAGTGGAATCAGATCCCATTTCTGATTGAACACAGTTGCGAGTCTACGCATGACCACCTGAATAAGAAGGAAGTGTTCATAACGTGGGTATTTCTATTGCTGCTACCATTAGAGAATCATTCACAGGAGCCGTTGCTTCTATGCAATTAGAACCAAGAAAACTCTTGCTCAAGATCTTGGGTTCATCATTTGATCCTGAAAGAAAAAATTCAGTCCAACCAGGACGTCATCTTGACTGTTTGGGATTACGACGTAGTAATAATGTGTAGTTATAACCGCCATAAGGTACTGCCAATAAAGAGCTATTATGTCAATTTGCCGGTGAAATTAAAGAAAAAATAAAAATATGTAGGCGTTGTAAAGTTTTGCGCATCCATCAAGATAACGATCCGGTTCACAACTCTACTGTTACAAGAAGATCTTCGTTAAAAACTACAGCTATAAGATTTATGAAGAAAATAAACATGGAATTTTTCACTATTCACAAATTTCTCAGACCCAGCACTATCAGATTTCTTCCTGTTTTTATCCTTCACGTTATTTTAGCAGAAACTAATTTCTGTGATTACCTGGAACTTAATTTCTGTAAAAGAGTTCTGGCTAAAATCACAAAATTCATGAGTTCTACCGGAAAGGGCACACTGAGAAAAACACTTACATTGTCAGTAATGTAAATGTAACATTTGCAGTATTACGTAGGTTGCGTAATACACGTAATACGTAACACACGTAATACGTACGGAACACACGTAATACGTAAGAAACCCACGTTCAATGAACTTGGGGATTAGTGGTGCCTGCATTACAAGAAATGTCAAGTGGAGAAAGTCACTATTCTGTATGTTCTCTACGTATTACTGCTGTTCCTCCATGTCACAATTTCTGGCCGGACAGAACATCCTGCCAACTGGTAAAACGAATAAAGTGACGTCATATAGGAACAGCCAAGCAGGATGGAACCTCCTGCCAAGAATAAAAGCAGAAGAATATACATTACAGACGGCAATTTCCTACGTAATAGCAGGAGTCGCTTGCAATAACACTATAATGCTGGAAACACATGATTTGCAGGACAGTGTTGGTTGTGTTGCAAGATGTTGCGGTGTATTACAAGTAGTTGGCGAGATGGCAGCACAGTTTTATTCATGGCCCGAAGCTAAAACTATAATTATTATGTATGGAAGATCTATTAAGGTAAACATATATATATAAAAGAAAAAATGCGCGCAATCTTATTATTGTATCATGCTATATAAGTTGAGAAGTTAGGTTATCGATGCAGATACCAACATTAATTGGATTTGATGTCTGATTTATGAAAAAATAAAACACTGACATTTCGAATACCTGTAATTTACTTCTCGGGGCAACTTGCTCTAGAATGAAATGCAGTTATTAATTTCAATATCAACCATATGGAGAAGAAGGAGGAAGTACCATCATGCAATGGCCTTACGATACGGGTGCATCATCCATTCTTTCCGTCTGGTACATCTATACATTCTAGAGGTAACTCGCGTACAGGATGTACGGACCGTCCTGCCAGGGAGGAAGGAACCTACAACCACGACAGATGGACGGCCAGTACGTAAGAAGCAGCCCTCTTTACGAGCCTGGGTTGCCCTACAGGAAGGCAGGACGGCGGCTATGTACTGGCATGTTAGGGCAAATTACTTCATGACGTCACTAAAATGAGGTAAATGTCTAAATTTCGGTAGAGAGTGATAAGAGAAGGAGAAAGAGCGGAGTCAAGTTGAATGTTTCCAGGACTACATTCATCGAACACCCCTCTCGCATTTCTTAAGACTCGAAGCTTCTTAACTAAACATATCATCTATACTATGAACTCATAGCTTGACTTGCAGTACACATCCTAATACTTGGTTACTGAGAGTTAAAACTTGATTTTAAAGTACATGTATTGATGTACCGTACTGTATTAAATAAATAAATAATAAAAGTTATATTTTTAATTCTCTCGCTACCTTAAGCCAAGCCCGTAGCTACTACAAAACCTGAAAGAAAGAAAGAAGAAGAAAAAAAAAAAGAACGTCGGGTCTGTAAATTTAATTTCTACTTTTCTGCACTGCATGATGATGTTCATTTAATAAGCAATTCACTGTATGTAGCGTTCCTTTGTTCAATCCCATCTGTCAACTCGCTTCTGAAACTACAAAACCACTTCAAGTATCTCCAAACATTGGTCACGACGAAAATTCTGACGCTCAAGTACAACAGTAAATGTTGTCTGATAAGCCCACTTGGCGATGTCCTTGTTGCTTTATCAGGCTAGTAGACACAAAACGATAATTAAGAACGGGTAAACATACCATAAAACTGTCAGTGCAGTAGTCTGTGACGCACGCGACTTTCAAAACAAAAGCTTACAGACCCATACACAGCAAGTGATTTCACTTGTTACATAGAAAAATATAATTTACTTGATTTATTAAAAGAATAACATTTTTTTTTCATAATTCTACCACACACCCCACCCCTACCCGCACATTCACGATCAAACACACCCAACTTTAAAATTTTTGGGGTTAAAAATCGATTGAAACTCTGCCTAACTCTCAATCTTGGCCTTACTCCACTCCCAAATCGAAAATCCCTGATTCTTGCTTGAGTTAAAATTTCTGACTGAGTTTTTCCAGGGTTCTTCATCAGCTACACCAGGCAAATGCCAGAATGGTACATATTAACTTGGACCTGACCGACTACTTTCAAACGTCTCCCACACTATTCCAACCTGAGATGCCTCGGACAATAAATAAATTCAAATCAGAGTTTAATTTCTAGATTTTGAAGAAAAACTACATTATGTATCTCCAGAAAAATATAATATAGATTTAAACGGAAGTGTCCATCGGTTAAATTTACTGTACACGTAACATTATATTAGAAACGACTCGCAACTCGATTCCCGAAGTAGGAGTAAGTATACTAGTTGGTACTTCGGAGAACCATAGATAAGCTTTGAGATACATTAAACTGTCGACTCCCCTAAGTAAAACTTGGTTAGGTCGGTATAGTATGTAAAGTAGGTACCGGTACCTCTTCGTTTGCTATCACATTCCCAGGATGTTTTGTTCGTCGAGGGTCATTATCTCTCACATATGAGACGCGTCAAGTTTTGTTGGAACACAGATAATGGAAATGAATAATTAAATTAATTACAATAAAACTACTATACACAACACCAACAAATATTTCCACTGTAAATGAGCTCTCTTCGTTATCTCTATGTATAAAATTGAAAAGTGATTGTGTGTGCGTAAGCATCACGCAAAAAGTGATTGACCGATTGGAATGATTTTTGGCACATACACTGGATAGGACTGGGAAGTCGTCACTTTTATTCTAAAATTATTATCTTACAGCGATATTCGACCACCTAATTATCAGTTGAATTCCAGTGGCGGTAATAAATAATGGAAAAATATTAAAGCAAAGCACGCGGCAACCCACACTGCAATGTTGTTCGACGGGTTTACTACATCCAAGTGGTAAAATTTGGGATGACTATCAATTCATTAACAACGGCTATCTTAGGTAACACACCCCTAACCAAGCTGATTAGTGACAGTCCCGATGACTGTTGCCAACATATTTTATTCACCCCGCACAACGGGCGGGCAAATCAGCTAGTTCTACATAAACAACATATTTTCCTTCCTAGGAGAAGAATAAGGTTAAGTTGAAAACAAAATTTGTTTGTTTAAAAATATTTCAATTAATAGGTTCAACATGAGAGTGAGAAATCAACAACAGCACTACATAATCAGAACTGGACATAAAAAAGCTTTAAAATTAGTAAAGGGAAACGGATTTCAATCTGTCTCAATACATATTTCCTGTATTTTAAAATCAAACTTCAACTTTGGTTGATCGGATTTTGTACTTTACATATTTTTAAATTTGGATGATGTTCTATACCTAGAAACTACTAATTATCTAATGTAATTTATTTAAATATTTAGTTAGTGGTTAGGTAGTAGAACAGGTTTAGCTAAATCTCCCACGTTAATAAAGAATGTTTGAACTGAATTAAAGATAATATGACTATAGTTTGTTGTTATAGAGTACCTGATGGTGTGTATGAAACATATGAAGCAGGTTTGATTATGCTTCTGGATGAGCTCATTTTAAAAGATTATGCAAAATCTATCGTTTTGTGCGGGGATTTGAACATAAATTCTTTGAAAGATAAAAATGAGGTTCCTAAGGTTATTAGATACTTATCGACTCAAAGTGAATATACATTCACCCACAAGAGTCACTGCTACATCTAAATCTCTCATAGACCAAATAATTACTAACCATGAAATGCAAATAGTAGACTCCGAAAATATCGATGTTCACTTTTCTGAGCACAGAGCACAGGTTGCCTATATAAAAACTGACAAATTAATTAATGAAAAGTGTCCTACTCCTAGTAAAACAATCAGACAGTGTTGTTATACTCCACATGCGATTTCAACATTTATTCAGAAGCTTTATCACATAAATTGGGACACAGTCTATTAAGCAAATACTGTTGATGATAAATTTAACAATTTTTTACGTAACGTTAAACTGCTTTTTGAGGAGAGTTTTCCATTAAAACAATAAGCTTAAAACCAAGAAAAAAAACAGCTGGATAACTCAGAGAATAAGAGAATCAAGTAAAAGACTAAAAGAGCTGCACGTTGAAAGTAAAGAGAATTCAAGTTTATCTTTCCAAACGTACTACAAGAAATACAAACAGTTATATAAAAAAGTAATAAAACGTGCAAAAATCCTGCATAATGATAATATTATGAAGAATGCTGTTAATAAAGCACGAACAATGTGGAATATAATAAAGCAAGAAACAAATGCCACAAGAAAATCCCATGTAAACATAGAACTAAATAATAATAGTGACGAACTTATTAGCAATCCCCTAAAAGTTAGTAATCTATTTAATAATTTCTTCATAGACGTGGCTGAACAATTAAGAACAAAGAGGAAGTCAAATAAAAAGTACAACATGTGCATGAGAAAAACTAACAAAACTATTTATATGGTACCTACAGACAAATACGAGATTCTAAAAATATTTAGAAAATTAAAAAATAAAAAAACTTGTGGACCTGATGAAATGCCCGACTTCCTTATTAAAAAAATGTTACGAGCCTCTATGTGAACCACTTATTCATGTTATAAATATATCACTTTCTATGGGTGTTTTTCCAAACAGATTAAAATCAGCTATAGTAAAACCTGTTTTCAAAAAGGAGGATCCTAAAGACATCCAAAATTACCGCCCCATATCGCTCTTGACCCCCTTTTCAAAAATATTTGAATGTTATCTTAAACCGTTTAGTAAAGTTTTATGATAAATGTTTACAGATGCACGAGTCTCAACATGGGTTTCGAAACAATAGAATTACAACCAGAGCTATTATTGACCTTCAGGGATATGTAACAAAGTCACTTGACCAAAAAGAACTCATATTAGGCATTTTCTGTGATTTGACTAAGGCCTTTGACACGGTCGAACATAATATAATGTTAGCAAAATTAGAAGCACATGGAATTACGGGGATTCCTTTAAAGTTGATGGAATCTTACCTCTCAAATAGAACACAAATAGTTGAAGTTGAATATTTGACACAAGAGGGTTACTTAGTGAAACATCGATCGACGCCTCAAAATATTAAGTTTGGAGTCCCGCAGGGAAGTATACTTGGTCCTTTTCTTTTCCTAGTCTATATAAATGATCTGCCGTTATGTAATCAAGCATCAAAATTCATACTGTATGCCGATGACACTAATTTATTAATAAGAGCTCCGAACCCCAATTTGCTAAAAGTAAAGTGTGATAATCAAATGAAAAACTTAGAAAAATGGCTAGACAAAAATAACCTAACACTGAATGTAGCAAAAACTAACGCTATTGGTTTCTCAACCAGAAGCAATGTGCATATAAATGTATTTTATTCTATACTTAATGACACTGACAGAAATATTTTAAGTTATGTAAAATTTCTTGGTTTGCATATTGACAGTTCATTAAATTTCGCTCACCATATTGATAATTCATTAAATTTCGCTAACCATATTGATAATCTGAAAATTAAATTAAATTAAATAAAACATGCTTTGCATTAAAAATGCTGACACAGTCGGTAAGCTTTGAAACTGTTCGTCTAACATATATAGCAAACTTTGAGTCTCTCCTACGGTATGGAATTATGGCATAGGGTAACAAAAGCAAAAGTAAAGATGTTTTCAAAATTCAAAAAAGAGCGCTGCGAATAATGACACAATCACCACAACGCATTCATGTAGGGAGGTTTATAAACAGTTAAACATTTTGACGTTACCTTCACTCTTAATATATGAAAGCGTTATATATATTTTTCAAAATATTACTGTTCTAATCAAGTACACAGATATCCATGAACATAATACGCGAAACAAAACGAAAATATTTGTTAACAGACATACTCTAAACATTTCAAAAAATAGCCCGGTCAATCTAGCCATAAAACTATACAATAAGCTTCCCTTACAGATAAGAAATGTAATAAAAATAGAAGAGTTTAAAAAAGCAGTAAAAAGAATGCTCATAAAATACTCTTTCTACTCAATTGATGAATACTTGGAAAGTGATATCAGCACGTACTGTGTAAATAAGAGGGTTATGTATTTTACACTATTATATATAATTAGATGTGTACTTTTATTTGTTCTTTTTACGGTTGGTATTGTAAAACTATAATTTTATTTCGGGCTAAATGTGTAATATGTAAATTTCTATGTATAGCTCTACTGTATATGAAGTTTTGTATTTTCCATTACTATATATAATTTGATGTATACTTTTGTTCGTTCTTTTTACGGTTGCCATTATATAATTATAATTGTGTTTGCACCTAATATGTATTACAAAATTTTCTATTTACAGCTCTACTGTATATGGAGCTTTTAATTATATATTTTGTTATTTCTGTAAATATCAATGTATCTTCTGACGTGTCTTATATCGTAACTGTACTCATTTGTACACAATATGATCTACAAGACAAAGAAATAAAGTAAGTAAAGTAAGTAGTATTTTTGGGCGGGATTACTTATGAATGTATTTATATTACATTAGTGACTATTACAAAACTGGTACGATTCTTCCGAAAGCTCAATGAACAAAATTTCTATTAAAAAAGAACGGAACAGTCTAACGATTTATCAAAGGATTACGCAAAATTTGAAAAGAGTTTTTAAAAAAACTAACCCGCTTTATGCTGACCGATGAATATCGAAAAATCACTCACATTTATCTCCTTTCGGAGTTATCCAAACACTTTGGCATTGAAAAGCACAGTACTGAATCTTCACCTATCCCGTATAAAGTTAAGCCACATATTAATAGAACAGTAATCATGTATTATAATTTCCAGAAAACTATAACTGAACACAGATAGGGGCATCTTTCACAAATCTTAGACTCCTTTCACATAGACACATTATTAAACACTACATTAATTAATTAGTTAAGAAGTCCTTCAGGCATTATGAAGAATAGAAACAATTTAATTTCTTAAAATTCTTTATTTGCACAATATTTACATCCTAATACTCAACTCTGTTAAAAAAACTTATCACCTCAAACCACACAAAACAAAGTTCACATAAATACGTATTCCGCAGAAACTTATCCATATTCTCATTTGACAACAGTTTAAAACACACACACACGTTTCCTTTTTTAACAATGTCGTATATTTTCTTAAACTTCTACTTTTCTTTACTTTGTAAATACTATTTCCCCTTTTTTCTACTTCATTACAATCTGAGGAAGCTATTAGAACTTTAAAAACAGGAAAACGGTAGTTTCATATGGCACATAAGTCACTGAGCATTAGGACTATACAATCAGCAATGGAACAATAAGTAAAAAACAAATATTTTCACTAATATTACTTACAGTCCTGCTGTTGCTGGTAGAATAAATATTTTTCGCCTGTTTTATTATCTGAGAGATGGAAGACTTATAAAATTGGGTTCCTTTCTAGTTGTTAACTGAGATCCTTAAGAGTTTAGTAAAACTCACCAGGTACATACTGAAAATTGTACATGCAGTGCCACCACCACCACCACAAACACACACACAAATTCACATTTTACAAGAGGTTTCTGACCTCTTCTTGTGGTAACTAAAGTGTTTCCAAAGAAATTTGTACAACGATAGGAATCCTTCCTTCTCTTCAAGAGGAATTTAAAAAAATAAATAAAAAAGAAACCGAAAAAAACAACAACTTGCTTTTGATAATTTTGTCACTCTTCGTTATAAATTCCTGTTTGTGCAGCAACTTCAATGCAACACGTAAGAGAGGTTAGAGCACTCTCACACTTTTCATTACTTTTCTTTGATGAGAATTACGAAATGGGACTACGATATACTGTAAATTTTCTTTCAGTATAAAAAAAAAATGTAATAAATGTATTACTCTTCCCTTTAAATAATAATAATAAAAATCATCCTTCCGAAGTAAGTTCAGTGCATCAGATCCACACCAGAATTAAATGCAATCATAATCATTAGCGTTGTGCCTAAAGTGACAGGTCCTTCACGCAAAGTTTGTCCCTCTTCTTTAATCCCGATATTGTACTTTCTTTTTTGTCTAAGCCTTCCTTATTACGGCCACAATGTTCTAAGCAGGTTTCATCCTCTTTATTGTTTCCAGTATTGTTCGTTTCTCGTTTACCAATAATGCAATTTCCATGTTGTTCACAAAATAACATGTCAACTACGTGGACATCTCTTACTTCCTTTCGGGACAGTCGTAAGCCATAGTGATGTTACCGATTATATAATCAATTTAATCCTTATTTCCTTTCTTCTTTGTTTTTTGTTCGTTAATAACTCTTGTATTTTGAAACGATAGTTACTGCATACGGAGTCATTTCAGTGAAATTCACAGAACATATGTATGTACACAAAACAAGGGTAATACCTGAGCCAAGAAGATCGGCATCGCGTTCCGAGGCTGGAACCTCGCGAACACAATGAGAAGTATGATACTGCCATCTTAACTCTGCTCGGCTAATTTAGAATTCTTCTAATCGGCAACAAAATTATCGTTAATAACAGAATGTCTCTGAAAGAATGGGACAAACTGCAGGAGGTGACTATTCACATCAAAACAAGAGGAAAGTATATTTCCGTAGACACATTGTATATTTATTATTAAAAAATGAAATATTCGGTACTTTTATCTCTTTTCGTCAGTTCTCACTTTCATGAAACAACTACAATGTCGTACCGGCTTTTGTTTAGTTGGTTGGAAACCTTTCACTGGACCAGTTCTAGAGAATTGATCCCCCTAACGTCCATTCATTGTATGCTACAATTCGAGAGACCAGACTAACTGGAAATCCCAATTTTGTACCTTCCCGTAGCTCGTATATGCGACCCATTCCCTCTCTCTTCTGTCTGCTTTTATCGAGCGAGTAACTAAACAAGAGAGACCTGGAGCTTAGCAAAAGCCGTCAACTCTCGCAATGATGAAAAGTGCTGCATTGGCTTGGCTGCGACAGATGCTTCCCTTCTCTTGACTCCTATAGAGAAACGGATGCTGTTGCAGGGAAACTCCTTTCACAATGGGACTCATCAATTACCAGACGAGAACAATTGAGAATTATACAGAAACGTAGTTGATTAATTACTCCAGTTGCTTCGAATGCTAACTATATATAGCCTAGATAAACCGAAGAGGAAAAGAACAGTGATCACGTACGGAAATGAAACATAACTCATCCGAAACAACGAAGGAAACACACTTCTCTCATAAAATGATTTTTTGACAGTAGAATTGTCATATTGCTGGCTGCTATTGTCTAATTGAAACTTCACTTATGAAAAAGCATTCGGTATGATTAAAGATTTAATATGATTGCGGAACACTGTATGAAATATTAAACATTCAGTCAGGGGTATGCTGTCATATATCGAAAATTAAGGACAAGAGCAGAGATGACAGCAGAATCAAACAAGAAAGACCAAAATAAAAGGAGACTCTACTGTTATACCCTATAAACAAACTGACTTATTTGTTGATTCTATTGTTTTAATTTAGGTCCATTAATATCGTCCACTTTAAACATGCTGACTACCGCCGCAAGACAGTCTTGATTTTTAATTACACATTAATACCTAGACCTACATTTGGTGTTCGACCTGGAAAATTTTCGAGTCTTTATCGTTCATAATATGAAGTCAGGTGTGAATATTATCTGCAACAACTAAATGCACGCAAAAATGAAACTAATAAAAAGTTATAAACTTGGTATCGATGAATTTGTAGATATTCATTCGATGTGTGACGTGTCAAATTTAATTTCTCTATTGTTTATACCATGGAATCAGGCGTGAATTTTCTCAGCAACAATTAAGCGCTCCCTTGGTGTACGATGTGACAAAATTTAATTTTTCTATTATTCAAATTGTGGAGTCAGGCGTGAATTTTCTCAGCAATAACTGAGCATTCGCAACAATGAACGTAACAAAATATTGAAAATTATCACGGATTGTCGTCTGCGTATGCCTATAGTCTTCTTCTGAAAAAAGGTTTGAACGTTATAAATTCACATTTGTATAACAGTATAAGTTATCGTCCAATTCCAACACAGAAAAGATAGGAAGATTGCGGCGACGTCTAGCGCTAGAGATGTAAATTGTTTCAGTTTTAAAACGGACCTTAAATGGAAATTTCTACCATTTGTTTTGAGCCAAATGCAATTTTATGAGTATGTGTTACCTCTTAGTACACTGTAAAAAGTGGAAACACGAAATGGATTAAAGTTACTCCGCTTTATGGAGCAATAAAAGTCGAAAATTAGCATTTTGTTGTATTTACTCTTAAACGTGGATATAGTGTAAGCCTTTTAGTGGAAAGATTGGTAAAATTAACTCCATTTTAAAGTTAAACACTTTCTTTGTAATAGCTTAATGTTAACTGAAAATGGGTTGAAACTGGCCAAAGTGATTTGTCCGTGAACGTTCAACTTATTTTACGTTTAAAACTCGGTCATTTTCTAATCGAAGTGTAAGCTAAACAGGCAATTTTGAGGTTACGTACTTTTGTGGATGAAGTTTAAGCCGTAGTTGGATATTCTATAATCCAGTAACAGGAGTAACGTTACTTGCTTGCAACTGAACGTCCCGTCATTTTGAGTGTTTACATTGTTTTTACACTGTGAACAGCAAAGAGTTTACTGGTGAACCGAGAAATTAAGTTAGGTATAAATCTTTACACTGTAGCAAACGTATCTCTTCCTTTTTTTCACGAGACATTCCTCGTAGTAAAATCAAAAACGTGTTAATAATTAACCTCCTTCACAGTAAAAGCATAGCTCACTCGGAAAGCCAGATTCACCAACTGCCTTTGTAGCGAAGTGATTAGAGCGTCTGACCAGTGTACTTGTGGACCCTGGATCGAAACCCGACGATCTCAACATTTTTTTTTTAATTTTTAATTTTAAAGGAATATTTCCTTTTATTCTTTTCTACTTTTAAAAAATGCTCGGATTGAATGAAATACGTTGGAACACTCATATATATGTAATGTATACACGCATTTTGAAATTTTACAGAAAGTAAACCGTTGAACCGAAAACTGGTTGAATATAGGTTAATCCAAAAAGTGGAGGCAGCTCAGCTGCCTCCATTTTTTGAATGAACGTTGTGTCTCCTATGTTTACAGTGTACCAGTTTTGAGATTTTAACTATTTTATTCAAAATTACCACTTTTAAATTACTGTATTTTCTTGCGCTGGGAAGACTAAAAATGTAAATTATGACAATATTTATATATGATGCGGTCTTCTAAATAAAGACATTTTATTATCATTATTATTATTAAGAAGTGACACATATTCATTCCTTAACACGAATGTGCTGATTACTTTCTCATCAATAATATTATCATTTATTAGTTCCCATTATATCTTTTAAGTTGTTGAAACTTTACTTTGGAGTTAATTGAAGAGATGGAACAATACTATTTATTATGGTCTGGTTCTTTTCCACCTTTGTTATTCACGTAACTCTACCTTCTACGTATAACTGATTGGGAAAGGCAGGAAGAGCCGCTTAATCCCACGACGGAGGGAGAATCTTTACTGCGTAAACAAACGGCTTAGTATTCGCTCTGATCCTTAAGCCAGTTTAATCAAGGCATGCATTAGACCGTCGCACTTTGTCAACACAGCTGAAAACTTGGTCAAAACTCACAACGTACACAAACCTTCAATAAGGATTTTTTTTTTCATAGATCATAGAATACAAAGATGCACACACCTACATAATATTAATATATGAACTGAGAAATAATCAATACTCCTTTCCGGAATAGACTTTTGAAAATACGGGTTCTACGAGCAGGGCCGGATTTATCCATGGCGCCCTAGGCCCATGACTTTTAGCGCCCCAGACTCCTCCCGTCCTTTTTTCCTTCTAATCTTGACATTATGACAAATTATTCTCCTCAGTTCTTCTCTTCATTCCATAACAACAATAATAATAATGAGCTAATAATCATTTAACTCCTAATGTGGTTATTTACAAAATAAGTTTTTATTTTCACTGGCCGCCACATTGGTAGGACCTTACATGAGATACTCTCATAAGCAGCAATGGAAAATCATCAGATTTTTTCCTCTTATTTAACATTTATTGATTCATTCGTTTTGCTACTTCTCTTTATGTAGAAAAAAAATAAAAATAAATGTAGGTTTACAGAAATGAACCCTCCAGTGTATCTATCAGTCAGTATATCGTTCCACTCGTTAATATGTCACTCCAAAAGCTAGCAATTTACAAAATCTCTACGAATGGACAAAAGTGACACTGTAAACTCATTCGCTACGACGTGAGCAGCTCTTTCAATGTTAAACATCATTTCCAGGAATATTTATCTCCTGAAGATACAGGGTTAAGCTAAAGAGAAAAAGTAATTAAAAAAAACTTTTCTTAAACAATTCCAACTAAAAAGTAAAAAATCATTTTGTTTATGCATGACAAAAAGAAAAGCATGGGGCGCTCTCTCATATGCAGACACTTTATAAATTCTTCAATTGGCGCGCCCCATACTTTTCATTTTAACTATGCATGAACAAAATTATTTTTTACTTTTTAGTACGAAATGTTAAAGAAAAGTATTTTTTAAAGTTTTTTTTTCCCCGAGTTATTTATCTGTTCGGATACTTTTTCTCAAGCTAACGTTTTATGACATATCCTAAAGTTTTCTGCAACCAGTCAAATGCAAAATCGTTGCAGACTAGTATTTATTTAAGGATAAACAAGTTCATATTAAAAGAGATATGCTTTTAAAATATACAAATATAAGAACGTAACAATGGAATACTGTATTGTCACCTGACTTATGTCGCTGTGCAAAGTTTCATCATTGTATGACGTCGGGAAATGAGTTAAATTAATGTTGCAAGATTTGAGAACACGATGAACCATTGTGAAATAAAGAAAAGTATTTAAAAAGACTTGTTTCTACTGTCATACAAGACAAGTTAGGTCTTAGGAATTCCTTTTTTTTTTTTAAAAAAAATAGGGTTTTAACCATCTTTAGATCAGACCGAGGTAGAGTACAAGAGGACAGCGGTTGATCTCCTAGTTAAGGTACCATATCATATTCTGTGATAATCTGAAGGAAACTGGAAAACCTCAGTCAGGACGGTCGGCAGAAGGATTCGAACGCACCGTACCTATCCACTGCGGACCCGAAGAGACTCATTAGGATAAGACCCTTTGGTTTTCCTCATGTTGAAAACTCTAGTGTAAATTACTCCTTTATGCATGTAGAGTGCTTCAACGCAAAGTACCTTTTGCCCATTGGCAGGGTATAAATGAATGTCATGCCCTATATGCAGCATTTAGGAATAAATAATATTCCTAATATAAGCACTAATCTTTGTCTTACTATTTCTAATGAAAATTAACCTAACTTTAAAGTACCTGAAGTCAATTCTGTAAGGGGGGTCGCCCGTGTTAAATGTGATGGGGTCTGGCGCTCGCCCTACATGGTCCTTAATATTTCTTGTTAAAATATCTTTTTGGCTCGCATTTTCAGTAGCAACTTCTAATTTTCCCTAGTAAAGTGCGCCCTTAGGCCAGGGCCTAGTGGTAAATCCGACCCTGTCTACGAGTGCACGACTACAAAGATCAGTACTCTTTACAAGGATGTAATGAAGCGTATCCATACTTCAAATATACTACCTATACCTAGCGTAAAAGCGCGAACTGGACTAGAGCTTTCTCAGGAAGCTCGTCGAGCAAATCGTTGAGCAAGCTGATTAGCAAGCTCGATAGTGTAATAGAACTCTAACAAACATCCTGGATTGTAGTTCCATTTTCTTCTCTGTATCAACAATTGTTGTCGAATTTTGAAAATATTGCGAAACATCATAGTGTTGATCTCAGCACATGTTTGGCTTACGATAATTATTTCATTCAATGATTAGGGTCAGGTTATCTATTCTCGTTCAACTAAAACAGTTCATCTACGATCACCCATCCACCACGGCTGAAACCGGGTCACCACCCGAGTATAGCTGACCCGGTCTGGGAACTTAACGAACTGGAAATTTTCGACGTCGTATTTTCGTGCTGTGGAGGTAGCTCCTCTGGTTTCGGTCATCACTGAAATAAACACTATTCAAACGCAATGAAATAATTAAGAACTTTACTTGGCCTGACCCGGGGACTCTTTACCTGGCCAGGTTGGAGTTACTGGTCTCCCAACAGGCGCCTACCCAGGTGGCGGATAGGGGAATGCCGACCAGATATGGTGGGTACCGGAAATATTCCGGGTGGACCAAAACCAGTACTGCTGCCTTGCAGTTAGTAGAGGGATCTACAAATACTAGGGGGAGATAGCCCCGAACAAAAATATCATGGTGAAGCATCACCATTACCACTCTGAGGCTGAAGATGAGTGACATTGGCAAGGCTCAGAGATGGACAGAGGACATCATCTTGAATGTCTGCCTTTACTGCGAGGTTGTAAAGCACACAACTTTTCACCGCTAAAACATGTCGAGAAATAGTAACAGATAGTTCATGGATTCTCCTGGGGTAAAATATTCCGGAGGTAAACTAGTCCCTCATTCGAGTCTCCGGGCGGGGACTGCTTCAGGGAGATCCAAGAAAAGGATTAAAAAACCTTAGAATAGGAACGTGGAACGTACGAACGTTATACCAAACAGACACTTTTCAGGTGGCGCTACTAGAGACCGAGAAGTACGAGGTAGACATATTAGCGATACAAGAAGTTCGGTTGGAGGGTCAAGACAGCATCCGACAGGACAAGTACACTTTCTACTACGGTGGAACACAGTCTCACGATTTCGGAACAGGATTACTCATTACGAACAGTATGCTTCAGGCGGTTCAGAATATAGAGTTCGTAAACGAAAGACGTACGTACGTACTCGATCGGCAACACGGTTTTAATAAATGTCTATGCTCCAACTGAGGTGGCTAATAATAACGACAAAGATATATTCTATGATGAGCTAGAAAGACTGTCTGACCGATTACTGAAGTATAATTAAAAAATTGTGTTGGGTGATTTCAATGCAAAGGTAGGGAGGGAAGAAACATATAGACCTACTATAGGCAAATACAGCCTTTACGAAAAGATCAACAACAATGGAGAAAGACTGACAACTTTCGCGATTTCGAAAAACCTACTGGTCAAGTGTACTTTGAACACAAAGACACATGGGTATCTCCGGACGGCAAAACTCTCAAACAGATCGATCACGTATTAGTAGATAGACGAAGACACACCAACATAATGGACGTTAGGTCGTACAGAGGAGCGGAAGGTGACACAGACCATCAATTAGTGATCACAAAAGTAAGGGAAAAGTTATACATCGTGAACAGAGAAAACAAGGGGTCAAAACAACTGAAATTCGAAGTTAAACGATTAAATAATCCGAGCATAAAAGCAGATTACCAACTCGAACTCTCAAAAAGGTTCGAATCTTAGCCGACTCAAGTAATAATAATGATGATATTAATAATGAAATTGATGTAAGTAAGATGTGGGAGGCTATTCGTGAAACAATTAAGAGTGCAGCGAAGGAACGTGTAGGTGAGAATAAACAACAGAAAATTGGTTGCATGGATGAAGAATGCCTTAAGCTTCATGAGGAACGAAAACAAGCCAGGCAACGACGGCTCAGTAATAGAAGCGAAGCAAATACCAACCACTACAGTACCGCGAAACGAAACGCCACACGCGGGTTCAGAAACAAAAAGCGAGAATATATGGCGCAGAAGATTGAGGAGATAGAGGAAAACAGCAAGACAAATAATATTCAAGATCTATACAAAGGGGTAAACTCGTCAAGAAAAGGTTACCAACCGAAGTTAGGAATAATTAGAAATGAACGTGGAAATCTTCAGGCGGATCCGACTGAAACTGTCGATGTGTGGAAAATTTATTTCGACAAACTTCTTAATGTACACAACGGGGAACAAACAGGGAAATTTGAAATCCACACCGCAGAACCGTGGATTCCCGAACCTAGCGAGGTCGAGATCGAAATGTCGGTAAAGAAACTGAAAAATTTCAAATCACCAGGAATAGACAATATTCCAGCCGAATTAATTAAAGCGGGAGGAACGGCACTAATCAAGGAACTACATAAATTTATAAGCGCTAGATGGAGAAAAAAAAAAGAGCTCCCAAAGGAATGGAAAATCTCAATAATAGTTCCGATTTACAAAAAAAAGGTGATAAATCGGACTGTAATAATTACCACGGAATCTCGTTACTTCCAACCTGTTACAAGATATTAAGTAATATTCTGTTAACACGCCTAAGTGTATACGTAGATGAAATAATTAGAGATCACCAATGTGGATTTAGAAGAAATAGATCCACATTGGAACAGATTTTCGCCTTGAAACAAATTTTGGAGCAGAAATTGGAATACAATGGGACGGTTCACCAGCTATTCATTGATTTTAAGAAAGCACATGATTCTATCAAAAGGTATACACCATCCTGATACGATTCGGAATTCCGAAAAATTGGTTCAACTAGTGAAGATGTGTCTCAACGACCCCATAAGCAGAGTACGGATAGGTAATAATATGTCAGATAGTTTCAAGATTCGCAACGGTTTGAAACAAGGTGATACCTTGTCACCACTACTTTTTAACTATATGCGTTAGAATATGCGATTTTAAACATTAAAGGAGACAAAAAGGGACTATCATTGAATGGTTTGAATCAACTGTTCGTATACGCGGATATAGATTTAATAGGGGACGACATAGATGCACTACAAAGCAACAACGATGTCTTAGTAGAAGCGTGCGATGAGATAGGTCTACAGGTAAACATAGTTAAAACAAAATACATTATAACAACCCGAAACACAGGCAATGAAGGAAATAAAAATATATGAATTAGAGATGAGGTAATAGAGAAAGTAAACAAATTTAAATACTTGGGAGCATACGTAACAAGCAAAAATGAGGTCACGGAAGAAATAAAAAGTCGTTTAGTGTCGGGCAACGCATGTTTCTACTCAGTCTAGAAACGTTTAACCTCGCGATTAATATCAAGAAAGTTAAGACTGAAAATATACAGAACTGTTATTCTGCCGGTAATACTTTACGGTTGCGAAAGTTGGAGTACGACCCTAGCAGATGAACATAAATTACGTGTGTTTGAAAATAAGATTTTGAGAAAGATATACGGGAAGAAACGGGACGAGATGACTGGAGAGTGGAGGAGACTGCATAATGAAGAACTCCACGGACTGTACGATTCACCAGATATTGTAAAAATAATGAAATCGCGACGTCTAAGGTGGGCAGGCCATGTAGCTCGGATGGAGAAAAAACGAAGATTATATTCTATCCTGGTTGGAAGGCCGACGGTAAGAGGCCATTGGGAAGACCGAGACGTCGTTGGGAGGACATTATTAGAAGAGATCTTCGAGAAGTAGGCGTTCGTGATGAAAACTGACTTCATGTTGCCCAGGACAGAATCCAATGGAGAACGTTTGTTACTGCGGCGATGAACTTGCGAGTTTCATAAGCCATAGAGTTAGTTTGTTAGTTACTTTGCCTTCCCTCTCACCTGGACCCAAGCACAGACCCGATAATCTGTCCAAAACTTGACTCCGGTAGCCCGTTTCAGCTCTGCCACCCACTGCTGGGTCAATATATTCACACGCAAATTCGAGTTGTTCTGCTGGCCATACGAAAAAAAAAAAAATCAAGTTTTCTTCAGTTTCACCACGGGACTCTCAAAGTATGGTACTTTGACAAAAACCCTGGCGACTACTTTCCTTTCTCTTCCCCTGAAGATAGCTCATTGTGAGCCGTTAATCCTTGAGACTCGTGCCGGGCTTAGACCGTAGCTGCCAGTCTGATCCATAAATGTTAAGTACTTCAAATGCTTTTAACAAATTCTGTTAAATTTAATTTAGTATAAGTTTTATACACAACTGTTAACTGAAAACGTGTGATTCATTTTAAAATTATGCACAGGAGTGCCATTTTGAACCGAAATAAGCATCTTTACGAAATGTATGGGTCATTCATTCCACGCGAAACCAGCCAATGGTGGCTGAACAGCAATCAGAAAAGTGCATAGTATGGTTCATTTCAACGTTTCATTTCTAGTCTAAAAATTATTATTTTTTACATCAAGTATGGTGAGTTAAAGTCTTTTTTGATGCGAAGTTTCATTTTCTTTTCAAGTGACCCATCTGAGATGTTTGAAGCCCATACATCGGCAATTTTCAATTTCAACAAATCTTGATATATCTTTAAAAATTCGACGAGCGTGTACAATTTATCTAGTACACAAATCGTAGTGAGCACACGTTTCCTGAATCCTTCTAATGCTTGTTCATTAACAGATAAAATTATAAGAGGGTAAACTAAGAGAGATCCCACAGCTTGAATTGCTTCTACTGTTTTCTTTTTCTTTGTACATGCGTATATAAATAAATCACAGCCATAATCAATCCACTAGTGGATGAGGCCTCTCCCGGAAGGGAGAAGTTGATCTACTGCTCCCACGCTGACCAGACGTATTGGGAGAGGAGTGCCGAAACTCCCCCTAATTGTCCTCACGATGCTGGGTCAACACCGAAATATTTGAG
>JAGDQP010010681.1:36392-55107 GCA_022664845.1 Lepisma saccharinum
ACATTGTGAGTAACGAAGCTTCCAAATATATCAATTCTGTACTTCGCATGTGTGTAATAAGATTAATTACTGATTCTACTTCTTGTTAAGATAAAGCAATAGAATGCTTCCATGTGCAAAGTCTCATCTAGAGTTCCTCAAATCGTTTTCCTCAGTACTACAAAAAGCACTTTCGGAAAGGATTTACAATACCACGAATCTGTGTGTGGTACAGTTTGTCTTATGGCATGAACTTTTAAATGTTATTCTTTTCGGCCACATGCACGTTTGAATCGGTAGTTTTCTCTTAGATCTAGAAAACAATATAGGAAGAACAATGTTGGCTACTAAAAATGTAATGAATTTTAGGACATATAGGACTTACAGTAGTTTCACTACAAAGGAGACACAAATAAGTTATCTCCCACTCTAAAATACGTAGCGGGTAGATGACTCCTCCCTGTCTCAGGAAACTCTATTATTAGATCCAACAATGTACAAGGTCGAGTGAGTACCTCCAGAGATATCAAACATCTGCTCTCATGGTTATCTGGAATTCCTCCTCCATAGATTATATTTTGTGTTTCAGATATTCATTTGTATGTAATGCACACTAAATTTTCTTTACCTATTTACTAAGTTTTGCTATGAAACCCATCTTACGCAGTAAATGTACTTACTGTAGCAGACCTAAGCATAAGCATGTTTTAAAAGGAAAAACACCCACTCCATGCAATGTCATCTTTAGTTTCTGCCCACGCCTTTCATCTTGGAGTTATCACCTCGAGACCTTATTTCAGTATTTTCTAGTTACATACGTGAATGTAAAATGGGTGGACAGTAGCTGTAAACTGGTTCTGATAACTATCATGCAGAGTAATCATATTAGAACCAATCGCGTCTCGAAACCGGTTTATTCTTAATTTCTGGCTTGTACAATGCCACATGCAGTGACTTTCGTAAGTAACTCATATTTTAAATCATGATCGATAAAGCAGAAGAAAAAAGCAACTTGCACGAACAATTTTTAGAATATTCCAAATGGAAATTACACTTGGACACTTGTTACATGAACAGAATGCTCCGTTGTGACAAGCGCCTATGTACTCGTACTTATAAGAGCACTTAATCAGGATGAGTCAATACTGTGATATGCGCCTATGTAAAACTTTGTAAACTTTATTTTTATATGGGCCAGTCTAGTATCTTTGGACCTCGCCCCGTCACGATTCGCCCTTTAGCTGTTAAAATCCACACCCATGCCCCTGCCAGGACTCGAACCCTGGACCTTCGAGCCGATGGCCTACCGCCGCAGACCGCTCGGCCGGTATGCACCTATGTCTGTGTGCTACATATTAGGTCAATATACGAGAAAGAAACGTGCAGGTTCTCAACTAATCTAATAGGTGTCAGATGCGAAGCAAAGCTACTTAAGAACAATATCGTTGGTGCTAGTAAGATTCCATAATAGGATCAAAACTGGCTTAGCAAAAATGCTAGAAACAAATGGACATTAGTATTGAAAAAAAAAGAGAGAGAGAGAAAGAACGTATCTCCATATCGTGAATGGGAAGCGCCCTTAACCGATCAATTTTTACAAATGAATATACAAATACAAATTGAAAAGCTAAAACTTTCATATCATAATTAGGTGAAAGATGGAGATGTTTAGAGAATAATTAGGCCTATGTAATATTCAAATTCAGAACACTCTCATATAACACTTTCCTATTACCTGTTCTTTGTAATTTAAATCTTTTCATGAATTCCTTCTGCTTTTCTTTTAAATTCAAAAGATATTTCGCAACTAGTGAATTTAATTAATTTAAGGTCTTTAGGCATCTTTGGCTCAGGCGAGGGATGAGGACGGTACCGGATAGGACCTTACTTAAGCTGTCATCCCGGCATTCGTCTGGTAAAATTGAGGGAAACACTGAAAAACCTGTCAGGTCAGTCGGCCGTGCGGTTCGAACCTCGCCATGAATGTAAACTAATATACTGAAGAACAAGTGCCTTATCCACACTCAGTAATCTAATGGCTTTGGTCAGTGACATTGTATAAGTAGTAGGAAGGTGATCCGGGTATGAGTTCTGATCATGCTGACCATTCTAACTTGAGTGTCCCAGAATTTTCACGTCTCACCATGGAGGAGAAACGATGGGGAAGGTGGCGGTCAGGGCCTTAATGTCTCATCCCGGCATTCGCCTAGTGAAACATGGGTAAACCTTGGAAAATTTCAGTCAGCCTAATCGGCCACCAGCGTGCCTACCCACTGCCAATTCGACGACTGCACCTGGACCACGAGGGTTTGATAAGATTTAAACGGGTAACATTCAATATTGCTGACTGTTGAGCATTTATGATTCAGTGAAACCATATCCGCTTGACTACGGAATACGCCACTTCGATTTTGCAGCTGATAAAATACGCCACTTCAGTGATGTAACCTTTAGCAACAACAATAAAAAAGTCGATAACGGTATATCATGAATAATGGTCTTAAAAATTTATCTTCTGCTAGTGATACATTACATTGTACGACTAACAGCTTAGGGTGGATATCAACTTGTTTGTCACTCGTTTACTTGTCAGTTTCAAGTATGTGTGTGTGTTGGGTGATATATTTGGCTGAATGACTTTTACTTCGATCGGAACACAAAAGACGACGTAAGTTTATCATCTATCTTTTCCTGACTGACATGGGAAAACATGTTCCCCCACTCAAGGGAATAGTAGTGAGAGGTATTGGAAAGAACAAAAAGAAAACGATCTGGGAGAATGTAGTGGTGGCATTAACAACACAACACCTTCTTCGTTATTAATTAAACGAAAATTATAAACACGAAAATAAATCTCAGTTGCAGATTATCCACTCAATTATTAGTACAGCTGTCCAACTTACTTGGTTTTACTATAATTATGACGGATGTCACGTCAAAAGAAACTAAGCGCCATTTTTGCTGGCTTCAATTTAACATATGTTACGTAGTGCTGAATATTTTATTAGGCCTGTAATATACGTACTTTCTCGTCATGTTGACGAAATTTTGTACGCCAGTAATCTCTTTTGGTCCTTAGGACACCCTTCATATACATCACCAGCTTCTTTGGTCTCTTGATATTTTCCCAGAAGATGGGGCACGCCTGGTCTCGAAACGTTGGGCAAAATGACTGGGGCTGAGAACACCTTTGCAACAAAATTTCAGCTGAAGTCGCTGTCGAATTGAATTGTTTTTAATGCATTTAGGCAACTTTGGCTCAGATCGAATGGATGATGATGAGAGAATTGCTGGAATGAAAAAAGTAGGAGGAAACGGGAGAACCCCTAAAAACCTACGCATATGGTGTTTGTCCACCACAAAGATCACATGAGACAAGCCGCAGACCCCAACACCAGAGGTGAGCGCTCTACCACTAAGCCAACGCGGCCCTCTTTAAAACCCAATGTGACGAGAAATGATATTCACTCAGATTACCTAACAACAGGTAAATAATTAGATACTTTAAGTTTGTTACTACGAGTGTACTTAAACACAATATTGTAATTTACCGAGGCTACAATATATTGCTAATGACAAAGAAAAACTATGATGATTCAAGGGGCACGCAATTTCACTGTCTTTAAGCGTAACTTCAGGGAACAAAAAATATTCCACGCAATTTTAAAGCCAAATAAGTTTCCTCAACACAGTCCAGACGTAAACGTTTGAAATTATTCAGGGATTACGTTTGTTTCCCCAGAATAAAGACTAACACAAAACTGGCCAGCCGACCAGCAGCCTTGTGCCTGAGGCGTTAGGCCTGAGACTCGAAGCTCGGGTGGGGGTGCGAATCATGCCAGGGGTATGGATGTGTGTGGATTTTGACTAGCAGAGCCTTAGTAATATAATCGTGCCGAAGTCGGAAGTCACTAGAATGGCCCATACAAAATATAGTTTACCAATGCTGTTTACAAAACAGATTATGAATTAGTTAAAACCACGATTCGAAATATCCGAACTAGTGAGGAAAAACCTTTGCGTCCCCGGTGAATGAGTGATAATGCTCGAACCAAGGGATTACGGGTTCAATACCTGGCGTGTGTGTGTGTGTGGTTCGGAGCCGTTTAAGCTGTAGGTCCCAGTCCCTAGGACGCATCTTCATCTGATAGAATGCAACAACAAATTACAGCAGTTTAGCTTGCCCAGGAACCTTTGGGTCATAGACCTGCCTCCGGGCAGAACACCCAGGCCATCATCATTACTAGTAATTATACGCACATCACCGGTTGTGAACGAATGGACTTAAACGTAATCTTAAATCTTTCGCGTTAAAATAAGGAATCAAAATTACTTTACCCACCTTAGGAAACACCTAAGATGAGAACATGCAGTTAAATCGGGACAATAAATATTTTATAGACAGCACTTATAAAACTCTCTTACAGGCTAAAAAAAAAAAATGTAAAGAAACTTTTGTGATTGTGAACACATGGAGAAAAACAAAAATTCTCTATTATTACGTCTATTTTCAAGGTTTATGTTCTTTAAAATCTCATGAAATGTCACTAACTTTAAAGAACAGACTAAAACATATATATATATATATATATATATTTTTTACAAAAAACGAAGGAAAAACTTCACCAAAATATAGATACTAGTGGTATTTTCACACCCTTATTGAAGTGAGTTTATTACAGACATAAACGTTCTCTGGTCATACTAAGCAGTGGTCTATATTGTAACGGTGACTAGTGATACGAAGAGAAATCACTCCTCACATAAATGTTCTTCACTACATAAAGATGTCGTCATTGTGATAAGCAGACAATGGATAATAATTTTGGCAAGTGAACACTCACTCAATATTTCTGCGCATGGTAATGAAACAATTTTACTCGTATATACATATTTCATTACGAATTTCCACAATGACGTTTAAAATTCATTCAACAATTCCACATCTATGTCACATGGGAATATATAAATGTTTCTAACGATCTTCTTTTTCAATGATTTTTCAATTAATGCAGGCTACAGCAATGAAATGAAACCTGTTTAAACTGATCAATTAAACGTGTAATGGATAACATAAAAAGATAACTAGCAAGTTAGACTCACAAACACATTAATTAAATCTTACATACGTAACATGAAATATGAATCTAGAAATATATACTATAATAAAAGGTACACTAAAAGATCTTAACACAGTAACGTTATCTTTTCTTATGTGTGATGTATGGGTCTTCAGAACAAGTAAATGCTTCTAATTAACCTCTACGGCAAGTTACTTGTAATCATATTTCACAAAATGTGTAATTATCAAAACAAGGCACATCGGAATACCATTAAGAGAATTTTCAAACAGTTGGATGGTTCAATACAGTAACTTAATCCCTAGTTACATTTCACTTATCTCAAGCAAGCCTGAGTTTATAGACAAATACAGTGGAACTCGATATATCGAACCTCAAGGGGAACGAGAAAACTTCGAATTATTGAGGATTTCGATATATCGAGGCTCGATTTATCAAGGTGATTTCTGACTGACTACGATATATAGAGGTCGAACACAACGAAAGTAGAAAACTAAATTTCTCACACGTGCACTTTTCTGTCCAACCGGACTCGGACTAGGTGGTGGAGTATTACATGCGGTAACAACTGTAAACAATGGTGGGGTGACAGATTGCAACATACGCAACGATTGGATTGTCGTTAAAAGAACGAACTGAGTTTCGTCTAAATACAGTACAGTATTATAGATTTTATAAAAAGAACTTCGATATATAGAGGTTTTCCAATCAAATCTTCGATATATAGAGGTGCGGTGCCAAGCCAAGCAAGTATGAAAATTCGAAATATCGAAGTCTTCCTGACCAGTCCTTCGATATATAGAGGTGCGGTGCCAAGTCAAGCAAGTATGAAAATTCGAAATATCGAGGTCTTCCTGACCAGTCAGTCCTTCGATAGATAGAGGTAAAAATATACATGGGAGTTATAGCAGGTTCAAGGGGAATGGAAGAACTTCGATTTATCAAGGAATTCAATATATCGAGGTTCCACTGTATGTGAGTACACTATAGATGTAACGTTATTCCTATGCTCACGCGTTGCCATAATTTCTTTCCGATACCAGAAACTTTTTAAGAATCCCTCAATAGCAATCACAGTAATAAAACTTGTAAACACGTTCAGGCATCAAATGTTCCATTATTTAAAATATTTTTCTTAAAAATAAATAAATAGGTAAATAAATAAGATAATTTTAAGCTTATAACAGTTTAGTAATTATGAAGTATTAAAGAATGTTTAAAAATACGTAATTCTTTAAGACACAATTGCGTGGGGTTACAGAGATTTTCATGTTTCAAAGACACGATTTAATTTCTGACGTGATAAAACTAAAACAGTTACAACTTTTTTTTCGGATCAAAGTGATCCATTTGAAAACATCATCGAAAAGTAAGTTATGACGGTGAAATCTAGAAAATTGCTATTACTAAAATAGAGGTCCAGGTTCAAAAAAAAATATCAGGTCCAGGTGGTGATTTGCAGAAAAATCTGAAATCCTAGATGTTGTTGTCTTTTGTGAGCAAATCAATTTGACACTTTAAAAAAATCCCTTGTTTACATATTTCAATGATTACTAGATCACTATGGTAATATTTCGATTTTATATTTTACAATAATGATATCAAGGGACTGGAGCTAACGGGGACAATAATAAACATCGAGCTAGAGCAGACTAGGATTCAATACTTTCCGGATTACTGATTTTATAGACAGAGATTTCGATAGTAAAGAGTTTTGCGGATTATTGGTTTTCTTTTTTGTCTCTATCTAATATAATTTATAATTTAAGAATTCGAGTTGGACCGAATCTCTAAACTCAACGAAAGAATCTTTAAGGTTCTGATTTGAGTTAAAATGTACGTAAGTGGATAGTTAATGCTGGGTGTATTATTTAAATAATAATAGTTTACACTTCAAATTAGCATTCTTGCTACAACACTTGAGACAAAAGTACTACCTGCCTTAGGAAAAGAAACAGTTTTGTCAGGAAAATCTACACTTAAATAAAATATAAATAGCCCCCATCTTTTACAGTAGCTGTACTGAAACGCAGAGTTAGCCTTGCATATAATTACTTCCTGTAGAAAAAGGTAACCGATACATGCAATTGCCATGTTTATTGCACTTTCTTCCTCGCAGTAGTATTTCTTACAATACAAAGAACGCACGAACTACCACCAATTTTTGTTACCGTATTTATTATTACGAGAGTCGTACAGAAAGTAAAGAACGACTGGGCATAACTAACTAAAACAACTAAAGATATGCTTTATTTACAATGTTATCGGACCTTTTTCTATTTTTCAATGTAGTCGCCGTAGGCACTTGTAACGAGGAACAAGTTTCTCAACACCGCTGTTGTACTCTTCTGACGCCAATGACTTGAGACAGGACGTGACTGCTTCTTTGAGGTCCACATCATTTACAAACTGTTTCCCACTAAAAAATTCCCACCAGATCCAAGCTGGTCTGTGACAATTTCATGTAAGAGAGATCTTGACATAAAGTAAATGCTGGGCCCGCAGGGCCATTCAGCTGGACTTCTAGCTCCTCAGAGCTACTCAGAGCTCCTCAGGACAACCCTACCCCCACCAAGCAACTCCGCAGAGGCAAATCTTTATGTTACCTTATTTTCATCCCTAATTACCACTATTTTGGTTTCCAAAACCGTCTGAATTGGAAGTGTACCAAAACTTAATTTGATGTACAAGAAGTGTACAAGAGGAGCATTTGGTTACTTGAAACTCACAGGATTCAAAAAGATAAATGAAAGGTATTATCTGCCTAGTATGTTATTAAGAATTTAGAATGGTTGGACAGTAAGATTGGTTAATGTGATAAGAGGAAATAAATGATTGTGGGAGTTCTTCTAAGACTATATTTAATTTATGCCTTGGTCTTCTAGCGTGTTTTCATTGTGCGTTTTCCTTTAATGTGCTCGTCGTATCCTTGTAGAATTTGTTGAGAAATTAATAAGTAATTTCATAGGGCTGTGCATTAAAAGTAATTCTTGGGCTGGCTAAGTAAAAGTTATATTATGGCTAAGTATTCTTAGATTCATCTGTTGAGGAAGATTTGCTTTTATGATTTTTTTGTTTTTCGCTGACTGTATGTATTTCTATTTGCTTTGTTGCATATATGTATTTATAGGTGTAATTGGTAATTTGTTGTTAAGTTCTTCTCTGCTTGCCTTCCACATTCCTTTCGAAGATTTGATCCAATATCTTTCAAACTTCTCGATTTCTTCTGTCGAGATTTTGCTATGAAAAAGTTCATGTCTATATAGTGTCATTGGTCTGAGAATTGATAAGTATAATATGGTTTTAATGGAATTTGGAAGTGTTGATCGAAAGTGATATTTGAGTTGCACAAGTGCTTTAAGTGCTAATTTCTTTCTATCCATAATGTGATTTTTGAATGTGAAACGTTGATCAAATGTTAACTCCCAAATATTTAGCAGTTTTTTGAGGTTTAATTTTTGTGTTCTTTATTGTGATAAATTTTTCTTTGTCGATTCTCGTGCCTTTGCCAGAATGGTAAAAAATAACAAATTGAGTTTTATTTTGATTAAGCTGTAGTTTCCATGTCTGACACCATTTCACGAATCTCTGTTATCCTTTGCAGGTTTCTAGTGACTGAGCTAATTGTTTTGGCACTAGTCCAATACTGTGTCGTCCGCAAAGAGTCCCAATTTGGTGTGTTGGTGCAGGTGTGTCGTTGTATAAAGGAGAGGGCTTAGGGCCGCGTCTTGTGGTACTCCTCTATGAATGTAGATGGTGTCGCATAGTTCTTCGCCAGATCTGACCTGAGTCGTCCTGTCTTTTAGAAAGTTGTCTATCCATCTAATGATAGTGGTTGGTAAGTTTAGTGCATACAATTTGTACAGGAGGCCATCATGCCATACCGTATCGAAGGCAGAAGTTAGGTCCATAAACACAGCAGCGGCCCTCCGTCCTGAGTTCAGCGCTGATTGTATATCTGTGGAAACACAGATTAATTGATCTATTATTGATATTTGTGTTCGGAATCCGGCTTGATTATTATTGATGAGGATTGTTTCTTCTAAGTAAGAGTCTTTTGTCCAGAACAGTTTAACAAATCCTGGCTGCTGGTACTGGTTAGTGTAATTGGACGGTAGTTGTCGGATTGAAAACGGCTTTTGTTACGCTTGGGAATTAATATAGTATATGCCTGTTTTCATGCAGTAGGAATAAAAACCCAGTTTCATTGAAGCGTTATAAAAACAAGTGAGAATCCTGTGCAATATGGGAGGTGCTTTTTTCAGTGCAATATATGGAATGTTGTCAGGGACAGGTGCGGTGTTTCTCTTCTTTTGTATTATTGAGATAATTTCGTTACTGGATATTTCTTTCAGAAGTATATCAATGTTTTAATTTGAATTATCTTGTTTATCTAAATATGTAATATCTGTGAAATGGTCTATGATTTGGCGGATAGTTGTAGCTGTGCTTGATACTTCCCCTGTAGCCTCTCCGTATGATTCTGATTATCCTCTTTAGTTTTCTGTGATTTTTTTATGGGAGATCTTTATGAAATCTTTGGGATTAGAGATGGGTGAGTTGTCAAGTGTACTAGGTAGCAATTTTCCTGAATGTTGGCCACGCCTGATGAAGATGGCCTTCCAGAAAGCTTTGATATTTTTGTGGTAATTTTCTATAAGTGTGGAAATGTGTTCAATTCTTTTGGCTTCCCTATATGCTCCAATTTTCATTTTGATTTCCTTGTTCAATAAGTTAATTTCGTGTTTCGTGAGTTCAGAGGGTCTCCTGTGCATAGTTCTGGTGGGTTGACGTTTGTATCTTATTAATTGAATTATGTCTGTAGGTAGTCTCTCCGCTGAGTTAATTATAGTTTCTTTTGTGACCGTCTGTTTCAGAGCCAATTGTATGGAGTTAGTTATTATTTTGTTGGTTTGCTTAATGTCTTCTATTGTTGTGATAGGCAGTGTGATCTCTGAAAGCTCCTGATTAATTATTTGCTTGTATTTGTCCCAGTCTACCTTATTGTAATTTGTATATTTGATGGTGTTATTGCTTCTATTGATTTTGAAATTGAAGTGTAGGTAGATTTCACCGAGGTCAGATGGGAGACTTTTTAGAACAGCTTTATGTACAAGTTTATTAGACACAGTTGGAGAGATCAATATTCTATCTGGTGCTGTTTCTGAATTGTTCATAAATCTTGTGGGTCCAACATTAATATTTATGAGTGGCGATTGGAGTAGATATTGAATCAGAATCTTACCATTATCGTCAGTTCTGCGATCCCCATCATGTGTTGCTGGCTGTTTAGATCAGCTATTATAGTTAAGTTTTTGAATTGTTCTAAGCATTTTATCAAGGGTATACTATTGCTGATATTTGTTTGTGTGCTTGAATAGAGTGAAGCTATGTGTATATGATTAGGCTATTGGTTCAGAGAGATGAGTATTGGAGTTGTTTTCGTGTCTTGAAGAGTTTTCGGGATAATGATTTCTTGTGCCTGAATGCTATTGTTAACTATTATAGGTACCCCACCTGTGACTGTCTGTCTGTCTTTTCTAAAAATGTAGTAACCTTTTATTTTTAATGTTAGGTCAGGAGTAAGTTTTGTTTCGTTAATAATCAAAATATCATTTTTTTTTCATCTTGCATGAGTTGGATGGTTTCCTGTATTTTTTCTCTCAGTCCGTTAATAATAATAAATATTATTTTTAGTGAGTTGTTTGGAGCAGTGTTGTGGCTGTCTTTTCTGGTCGTGTTAGCAATTACTGTTCATGAAGTTGCTTTGCAAAGTTTTATTGTTGTTCTTTGGTTCTTTGAAGAATTTCTCTACTGCTACGTGTACATGACCTTCCGTAGATGTGATAATATTTAATCTGCATTGTAGTAACTCCTCAGAGGCTTGTTTTATCACTGTGTTCAATTTGTCTTGCTGATCCATAGGTATCATCAGAGCTATTATCGTAGTTACCCATTTACATATAGTGTCTTTATTAACAGTAATAGTTTCCTAATGTGTTTCTTTCTCACTGTATGCGTTGGTAGTATTTTTCTTTGTTGTTTCAGTGTTTTGAAGGCTTGGATTAGTTAGGTTTACGTGATCAGTTTGTTTTCCATGAACTTTAGATCTGAATATTTTTTCAGGTGTGGTCTGTTGGTTTTGAGTTGGTGTAAGAGGACAATTAGACGCTGTAGTACTATGTCCCTGCTTCTTACATGTGCCACAATAATATTTATTTGCGGTAATTTTACAGGTGAAGCTCTGGTGTGCCTCTCCACATTTATAACAAGCTGGAGTTTTGAAGCATTTGTCAAACATATTCTGCATGGAAGTGGTCTACCCTAGTCTTAGACTCCTCAACTTTATATCTGTTATAACCTATTGAAATCCCATTTGTGATAAGATAGCTGACTAAGTTAGGATCCCTTGTAAACATTCTAAGTAAAGGCAACGGTCCCCTTTCATTAACTATTCTTCGGACATTTGTTACAGGTAGCCTTTTTTGTTTCAGGTGAAGTTTCACGTCGTTTATCTCCAAATTTGTCGGGACTCCTTTTATCACGCAGGTAAATGTATAGTGTTAGTGACGGGTTTTTCTGGTTCTTTCTGCTTTTCTTCTAATAGATTCATTGTCGCGTTTGGACCAACGTGTGAAACGTTCTTTGTCTTGTGCGCTTCCAAATTGCATTTTGAATTCCGTATGCTGTTTCATAGGGAAAATGTTTAAATTTGTGTAAGGTAATCTTGCATAAATTGTTATGTGCGAAGTCAGTGGCTCCAAGAGATCGTTTGAAATTTTGCTAAGAATAATAGTGTGTTTCATATTAGGATCTTCATCTACCGGGACTGGCGTATTATCGTTAGCTTTTTCTTTCTTTCTTGACTTGCATTACTATTTATGGCCATATTATTTTCACCATGATCTCTGTTTTCGGATGTCATCTCTATCTGTTTTGTGAGTACGGAGTTCCTTCCTGTGTGATTTGAGCCATTTGGTGAGTTTGCTTTTGACGAAAGATTTGGTGAGTTGGACGAGGAAGAAAAGGGAGGAAATTCTTCATTCGAACATATTGAGCTTAGTGGAGAAGAAGCTGCATCAGTGGTTGAGTAATTGTCTGGTGTGTGTAATATAATACTTTGTCATGTTGTGTTTCATCCTCATTGTGTATTTCATGCACATATCTTAGTAAACGTTTCGGTGAACGAACAGAGGAAGCTCTCTTCTTGTAAACAGTCTTTGTTTTGGAAGAGTCTGGTTTATTATTATTATTATTTGGTGATCTCGGCCTACTACTTATGCTTTGTCTCTGATTATTTTTGCTTGTTTCTTTACTGGTATTATAACTATTGTTTCCCACCATTTTGGAAAGACGAAGGTTTGAGTAGGATAAAGCAAATTTTACTGTCCTTGAAACGGAAAATCCTAATATAATGCTAAATGGACTATATTATCTGGTGTTCCTAAAAAACGACCTTCACTGGATTTTGTATGTGAACTGATAATTTGCTACAGTATCTTATTATAACTGTTTTAATGCACTTGTGTGCTTTTACTTTGTTTGTTTGAACTGTTTTAGTCCAAGCTTTCAATCATGCGAATCTCAGTTCCCTTTAAGTGAAGATTCCTTAATTACACCCAATCCACTCTCGAATCCTGAGACGCAACGCGATATGTAGGTCAGTCCCTACGTTGCTCTATGAGAGATTTGAAATTTTCGGGGAAGATTTATGTAAGGTGCTCAAGGTGAAACACCAGTTTTCCTTTTTTCAACTATTTCTTTCAAGTCATCTGTAACCGTCATCAAAACTCGTTCATTGCACTGTCACCAGAAACTTGCTTTATTTGCCTAAAAATCGCAAAAGGCCGAACATTTTGTGCATTCAAAAACCGAATAACACCATGGCTTTTTCACACTTGGCGGGATTTTCAATAGGCGCCGCCATTTTGACACACTAACAGGAACAACCGACGTGAAAGCTCAGCAACGAAACTCTGCTAACACTGAGGCGGGGAGGGGAGCTGACTGACGCACAAGGAATCGCGGTGGGGGTATGTGCTAGGAGTGGTGCGCAAACGTTCTTTACTTTCTGGATGACCCTCGTATTATTTTAGAAAGATGAACGTGACATTTCCGTATTTACCTCTCTTAATAGCTACTAGCGTGCTATTTACTTGCAAGAATTGTTATTTAATTTACATTTCTCGGCTCTACGGCCACTAAAAACTTAATTTCGTCTTACGTAGAAGGGATGACATTCTTCGGCGAGTCATTTCTTCAAATTCTCTATGACACGAAGAATTATGCGTATTGTACAAGTACGGCCTTAGTCATAAGGGATCAGATTATTTCCCTAAACATTTAATATATACAGTTAATTCGATTCGTTATTGTGGATTCTGCCCTCGGAATCGTCGAATACGCGGACGTTCCTAAGAAACAACACGGTTCAACAGAATAAGTCTTTTATTGAAAAGGAGAAATCGCAGTTTCTTTTCCCTTACTCATAGACATTACGATTGCAGAGCTTCGAATATGATTTCAAGAAGAAACGGTGTTAAAAAGAAGTGGCTAAATGAATTATTACCAATCTATCCGAAGATACTGACAACAAATTTTTCTCACAAAACGGAAGAAAGGAATCTATTGGTCATCGAAAAGAAAAGACTTAAAAACATCAAAAGGAAGAACTTTTCTCTGCAAAGTTATTTCTTTATCCTCTGCAGCAACGAAAATAGCGAGCTGTCTGACTCTCTTCCTCACACACACAGAGACACAAGTTGCTCAAAGAAATGTTTTGAGATCACGCCACCAAAGTTTATGTACGTCCCACTGGAGACTTCGAACTTACATCTTTTCTCTATTTCCATTCTTTTCTTCCTATTTCTTTTGCAACTTTGAGAGTCTGTGTTTCCATTCCAACTTCTTCTAATCCCCAAGTGACGAATAGTGGAACTTCTTCTTTCTCGTCCATTTCCAAAGAATGGGAGCACATCAAGACAATGTTTTCCAGAATTGCTGTTCCCAGTTCCAAAAGAGTATTATAATATTTTTAAGCCTTTCCTCTTTCACCCTTCCCTCATGTTTGCCTTCCATTTTTTTAATCATAAAGGCATATCGACTTTGTATACAATGGTGCGCAGTTACATCTAATTCAATGGTTCTGTTTACACAGGATACCAAGTAAAAGCACAATTCACCTTCGTAATCAAGTTTGCTCACTTCAAAGTTGCTTTATCTCACTTAATATTTCTTAGAGATGTGAAGCCTTGTACTGTACTGGAGACCAGCTCCTCAAATATTATACGGATAGTTAAATTTGTATTCTCACATACCAGAACTTGGGCAACGAGCTTCGGGCTGTAATTGATGATTTTTAAGGGAGCGAAACTATATTCCTTTAAGACCCATTCTATATTAGAACTCTCTTTAACCATATTGGAATGCTTATTAGAACCTTCCTCCCGAAAACAACTACAAATTCTTGTCACAAAATTGTTACTTTTACCTCTTTAACATGGTCACTTCTATATAAAAGTGTGGGTTCTTTACTTTGAGTCAAAGGAGATATTTGTCGTATTTGGACAGCAATTTTACAGACTGGGACACACAATTGCTAGGCAATGCTACGAAAGGGGCTGATGGAACAAGTGTAGTCTATATCAGTTTCTAGGACAGCGATATAATGTTTTTTTCTGTCCCTTCTACATTTCTGAAATGTATGCTTCTAAAGTTTCCACATAAGTTAGCACAGTAGGACGGCCACTCTACATTTCATCGGTAGGAATCATTTTGGTGAAATAAGATTTCAACTTATGTGTTCGAACTTGTCAAGCTCAAGTGGTAGTTGCCACATTTCAAAAAACAGAACCAACCGGGACGCGCGTTCTCCTGAAGGAGAAAGGATTTTTGTCCCCCCCCCCCTCATTTCACACATTGTTCAATTTGTGATCGTTAGCAAATAGCAATGGTATCTATTCGATTTGTAGGCGGGAATGGTTGGAATTTCCCCCCTCTCTGCAAAGATCCCTGACTGTTTACCGATACATACCCCTTTCTTGGCATATGGACAGGTCTAAAATACGGTATTACACGTGTCTAAGTAATTCTTCGTCCTCTCTGGAACTTGCGGAAATCGAACAATGGAAGCTGCGCTTGTAAAAAACTGAAATAAAGAATCAATGTACAAGTATTGGACTAAATAATGAAAACACTTGTGGAAGTCGGAACATTTTGTATTAATATGTTGGTGGTCTATCTTTAGCATGCAATACAGCTTGAATTCTGCACGGAATAGACCGATATAAGTCCTGAATGCTAATGAGTGGAATTTGAAGCCATTCTTCATGCAGCACAGTTCTCCAACTCAGGCAGAGACAAAGGAGGTGGAAATCGACGCCGAACCCTGGTTTCCAAAACAGCCCACAAAGGCTCGATAATATTCAGGTCTGCGGACTGCGCGGGCCAGGAAAGATGTTGAACCTCATCAGCATGCTCGTGAAACCACTCTTGAATAAGGCCAGCGGGGGCATTATCATCCTGGAAATGAAGTTTGTAGCATTGGGTGGACCTGGTTACCCGTCTCTCTACACTGCAGCTGTGACCGAACCGTGGAATGTGTGTGACAAGGGAGTTTGCCGAAGACCATAATAGAGACGCCACAATATTTGACAGTCGGGCGGAGACAGTCCACATCGTATGCTTCAGAGGGTGTTCGCAATACAAACACGCGTCCAGTGGTGGGGAAGACAGTAAAGGGTGACTCGTCCGACCACACGACACGTTGCCAGTCGTCCAACGTCCAGTTTTAGTGGGTACTGCACCATGCAAGTTGCCTTCGAGCATTCTTATCTGTCATTAGGGGCTTGGGAATAGCAACACGCACAAGGATACCCATTTTATGCAGTTCCCGCCTCACTGCTTTGGATGACACTGGAGTGTTTAGGTGCAGATTAAGTTCTGTAGTCATTTTCTTGGCCGTTGTTTACTTCTGCGATGTCACAATCCACTTCAAGGTCCGATGGTCTCTATCCGGCAGCTTCGTCTTTCGATCATTACTGTGCTTCACCGACTTGTGCACTGTGTATGCGGTCATGACTTTCGAGACCGTGCCTTGTGGTACACTGCATAACGTCGCTGTTTTGCTCACAGATGCTCCTGCTAGACGGGCACCCACAATTAGACCTAGATGGGCACACTCTTTGAAACTCCGTCAAGGTTAATCTACGCACTGCTCAGTGTTACCAAGCACAGTTGCAATATGTCCCACTTTTGACAAGTGTTTCCATTCAGAGCTGAAACCAGGACAAAATTTCAAAGCTAAAACCGTGTCACCAAGGAGACCCGGTCTGACCTGATTGACTCGGTTCGAAACCTGACCCGATGAATCAGTCCGAAACTTGAACCAATAACCAAACTGAACTGATGGACCCGAATGACTCGGGACCCAGTCTTGACCTCAATCGGCGACTCCATGATCGAATCTCCACCCAACTGATTCAGTGGCAACATCTTGATACGGTGACCGTTCTTGTTTCTGTGGTTAGAATCAATTCATATTATAATGTTAGATTCCTTGAGAAGTGAGCTATGTACAGGAAATCTATATTTGAAAGTTCTAAAAGATTTTACTACTTTTATCCTATTTAATATTTCAAAATTCTTTCAGAATAACTTTCAAAATCTGGCCAAGTGGCCATAGACTCTGGCCATAGACCCGGGTCAAAATCTGGCCATAGACCCGGGTCCAGCATAGACCCGGTCCATAGACCCGGTCCCGGTGTCGGTGACACGGTCCAAAATTAACCCGAATGATCTGATTGACCCCTTTTAGCTTATTTTGTACAATATCTGTATCTTTGCGTTCCGTGTTCTTTTAATGATAAAATGCAGTAGTCGGATAGGCAGATATATGGCAAAATCATGAGCTGCTTCTAGTAACACACTCCCCACATTAGGAAGCCAATTCCTCCAGATGCGGCGTCCGATTTCACTTTAAACTTTCGGGTGGCCGGTTTCAAGAGGGTTCACTGAATAATCATACAATAGTCACTGAGAAAAACTGAAAAGTGACTCTTCATTCAGGTAATTGAAGCATCCTCACTCATGTTACATTTACTTTAGTTTCTGCCAGGGTTGGCTGGTTTAAACCAGATGGTTAAAAATAAAAAGACCAAAGTCTTTTTTTTTTTTAAAGGACTTTGTTTAAGTAAATACAACTATATAGTATATAACAAGTATTTATTCAGTTAAGAGTTACGACAGCACTCGTAAAAGTCTGCTTAAGAAATGTTGTGTTATTTGGGTACAAAATGTAACTAAAAACGGATTTTTTAAATTAATACATTTATTTTAAGGTTCATATTCATGCAGTATTTGGTCCAGAGCAACAGCAGACAAGAAATGTTTTAATTAATCTACTATCGGTTCTTTCACGAAGTGAAATCCGGCAAGAGACGTTGAAAGACGAATGCGATCTCCTTTCTTCAAACTATTTCGAATCGGGTCTTCCCCGAAATTCAATAACATTCCGAGTCAGTTGATGTATGGAAGGGGCTCCTGAACACAGCTGCTAACGAGGACATTAAGAGTGAAATCGAAAAAAGATACGAAATGGCTATAACTCCGGCACATCTTTTAACATACATGCTCAACCCCAATGAAAATAACCCGGAACTGGAAATAACTTCCGAAGAGAAAAGAATTGCTCTGGAATTTGCTAATGAGCGCTACCCTGATACACTTCTAGTACCAACAACTGTAAAGTTTCAAGCAAAGTCACCACCATTCCAGCAGACCCTATTTAGCCCCCAAGTGACAGCGAATGTAACCACTTATGACTGGCGGAAGAGTCAGAAAACAGAAATAGATAAGTTCAGTGACAAAGTGTTCCCCTTAATCGAACAATTGTTGCGTCCTCTGCAAGTGTAGAGCGAATTTTTTCATCGTTTGGTCTGATTCAATTAAAACTTCGCAATAAATTAGGCAGAGAGAAAGCATCCAAATTAGTATTAGTAAATTTGCTGCTGGTTTTTTCCTTTTGACATCAGGACTTTATTATTTCTAGAAATATTGGCTCAAGAGTAAAGCAATACGGTATAAAGAAAACTTAAAAACTTTGTGCAGTTTTGTCCCATATTTGCGTGCTGCTGAATGTGTATTATCCCACTGTGAAACTTAGCTATTTAAAAATAATGTATATTAAGTTATATAAATTCACACTATAAAAGTACAGAAAAGCTATGTTAATCAATCATTAATTACTTACAAAATTATTTACTCGAGTTGTGATTGAATAAGTACAGATTAAAATATTGTTGTCCGCATGTAGAACAAATACAACAATTAATGGCAATTATTAGAGTATACATTTAGTCTCCCTGCTAAGCACTTAGGGGGGGGGGGGGAATCTGGTTTAAACAAAAAAAACTATTTTTTTTTTCAACTTGTTTCTGCACATCACTTCGAAGGAAAATAACGGTTGACAGTGTAAATGATAATAATAAGAATTTTATTTCCTTAGTGTTAATAGTAAAATAAAAGACTTGTAATAACACATTAAGGTATCCAAGTATCTATAACAACACGTTATGGTAACCAAATATCTATCATAAACCTGTTCCATTTACTTGAGTCGTCTGTTTCTGTATTGTAAATATTGGAACAGAAAAAAA